>NEWO01000275.1:779049-807411 GCA_003013225.1 Phalaenopsis aphrodite | reverse complement strand
TCCTGTGACACCTGCTCCCACAACCACTGCTTCCACCCTTCCTTTGACACCTGCTCCCGCACCCGCTGTTAGCCCCTCCTGTAACACTTGCTCTCGCACCCGCTGCTGCTGAGCCTCTTGTGACACTTGCTCACCCACAGACTGCTTCCCTGTCTGCTTCCTCCGCACCTACTCTCCCACCCGCTACGACTGATAGTGTTACTGGCACACCTACTACCCCACCACTTTCAGCCCCACCTGCTTCAACATCTCTTGAGCTTGGCCCCTCGAGTCTTGCCCCCCAAGGGTACATTTACTGTCAGAAGATGACTACTAAGTTATTTTTAAGAGTATATTATATTTATTTTTCATTTTATATATTTTTTCGTAACTAATTTTTTTTTCTAAGTAGATTCATTCCCCACAAGATGCACATAACCTGCATCACAGAGATTATCAGGAGCGGGAAATATAGCCCTATCTCCCATGGAAAGAGATCTCTGTAGCCACTCGCGGCTTGTGATTCAGAGAGTTCGAGGTACGATCATATAATTTGATTTAGATTTGTAAATTTAATTTAATTTTTTATACTAACACGTGAATTATTTCTTATTTTGCAGAGGACCTTCGCCTGGATCTCAGAGTACCACCATCAGATCCATCGAATCTTTGAGATTTGTAGCAGACATCACCTTGGAGATATGTTCACGACAACCCACCAGAGGGGCGAGCGGCATATCTGAATCGCTGAAGAGCTTTGGGGTTAGTTGACCTCAACATGAGCCTCTCCTACTTATGAGAGAAAGAGGTAGATGAACCGGGCGAACCAGGCGCACCGGGCGATGGGGGGGCCAGGGGACCTGTGCTCCATATTGGCAGATTAGTCCCCCATACGGAGCACTACAAGAGGTTGGCAAGATTCTTTTAAATGCTTCAAAATTCAATATTTGATGTAAATATGTGGCGCTAACAAATTTGATGCGTTGCACGGGTGAAGGAGTTGAGCAGTGAGCCCTCCATTACGGAGCAGCACGTCCAAACTCATCGGCACCCGGGGATGCAACAGTGAGTCTCGGATTATTCCCAACAGGTTGTTGAAAGTATAAAAAAAATTAAAACTTTATTTTGACAATTACTATTAAAAATGGGAATTAAATATTGATTTTAATTTTGCAAAAGTTTGAGCAGCCTAAGAGAGGCACTTAGACACTCAAGCTCAGACTTCTGCCAACAGCAGTGTTAGTAAGTCTACCACCTCGCAGTTCGAGTACAAGCTTTGGACTCAGGCGGTGGAGAAGAAGGGGAGGGTTTATGACCTTGATGCGAAAATCAAAGCTTTCGAGGCCGAGATCTCCCGCGATCTAGTGCTAGTTCCTCAAGATTCTCACAGCCAGATCAGGAGTCTCTTGTCAGGCAGGTAGCTGCAACGAATAAAGAGCGACGACAGTTGCATTACAGATGCTTGAAGACCAAAATCAAGTCGATGACTCTATAGCACGCATATCAGAAACTTTAGCATATCGTCAAGGCAAGCAACCAATGGCAGTCGTAGAGGAGGATGTGGAGGGAGATGATGAGTGGTTTCATTTTATGTTTTCCTTTATCTGTCGTCATTACATTGAACATTTACTGTAGATTTTTTAGTTAATTTTATCATTCTTATTTGGGATAATTTCTAGCAGTATATTACTTTTCATTATTGATATCTATTTAAGCTTTGATCTGTGTTTATAGGGATGGATAAAATGTGTATATTGTATTGCATGCAGGTTGTGAAAATGTAATTGCTTTTTTGTACTTTTTTTCTGTATAGCAGGTTTATCTTATTTGGAATAATCCGACATTAAAACGACAATAATATTCTACCGTTCTTCGATATTATCAGCTGCAAATTGGACGGTTATACGACGAATAATATTAACGTCTGATATTTAGTTTGACACACATGTAACCTAAACAAATTCGACGATAATACGACGCAAATGTTTTGCGTCAAAGTTTTTCGACGCTAGATGTACGGTATTAATATTATGGACCCCTGATTTACCCGTGAAAAAAAACCGACGGAAATCGGACTCAAATCCGATAATAAACCTCAATTATCGTCGGATTTGCCTACATCTGATTTGGACTATGCAAATTTGCTTAATTCCTGCAGTGTTCTTCTCAACAATGATTTTTCAAGTTTCTGGAAAGTACCGATAACAATTGATTCACAAAAAAAAAAAGGTGACATAAGATTTTCCTCAAAGAATAAGGATTCATTTGTCTGTAAAAACCAAGGAAAACGTTCAATGTCCAAATAAGAAACATAACATGAAAGCATTATGTGATTTCATATGCTTCTAAAAGAAAATAAAAATAAGAAGATGCTAGACATGAAGCGCTTAAAAAAATATGATGACTGAAGTGAAATTTTGAGAGTACCTCGTATGGCCAACCAACAACAACAAAGACATCTAGTGAGTAGCCATCATTTGTTGAAAATGCATGCGCTTCTTGAATGTTAAGACCAAGCTCAGCAAGAAGAGAAGTCAGCTGGAAAATGGAATAAGTTTATTAAATCATATTGCTTTAAAAAAATTTAACTTAAAATTTCATAAGAATGATCTTGACTACAAACAATAAAGGGAATGACTAAGTGCGTGGAAATTACAAACAGGAGAATGAAGAAAATGTGCCCAAGGTTTTATGAATTCCCAAAGGACCTGACAGAGCCTTGTCTGAAATAGATGATATTATCACCATCCCTATATAATCACTATTTATAAACAGATCCTTCTTAATTTATCACACATTCAACTTAACACTCTCATCTTTTTTACAATCAACATATTTATCAACAACTTCATACGAGATATAGACTAATAGAAACCAGCACGCAATAGAGCAAATAACTACACTACATTTTTTTTTCTAGGAGAAAAATAAGAACCTACCCATAATGCAATAAGAGGTCTTATCTTTTCTATTGTTTCAAAGATCCATATTTGTTACGAGGACCAAGGTGTCTGTTTATAGAGAGCTCCCAAATAATTTTGTATTTTTCAAGTTTATTAGCCAACAAAATTTGACTACTTGGCCAGCTAAGAATAACTACCACATGTCCCACCTATGACAGATCCAAATCAACATTAGTTACCCAAATGCACCATAAGCATTTAGCGTAGCTCTAATAACTGCTAGCACATTTGTACATGATTTTTTTTCCCTTCATTTAAACAAGAATTTTATTTTTCTTCAATTTATTATATCAAAAAATTTTCCAATCTTCCATTCCTATTTTTATAAATTATAACTAATAAAGCTAATCTTAATATTAGATTAAATCTAATCTTGTTTACTTATATCCATAAATAGATTAAGATATAGTGCAACAGTAGCAAGTAAAGTCATATTCAAGCCTTCCCTACTCTACTCTTCTTATCATCTTGACTCCAACCAAATGAGTAGGACAGTTATTATGATTTTTAAGATTCACCTTCAAGCGCAGCTTTCTTTTTAGTTATTGAAAAAAACGGCAAATCCTAAATGCCATCTAATTAAATGTTGACATTCATCAATATCAGCAAAAATTATCTTTAGCATAAAGAAAAAAAAAAAAAAATAGAACCGCACTATTAATCTCATTTATGTCCATCTGACATCATTTTGCTTTTTTAACGAGAATTTGTGATTTATCATTATGTTAGAAGTTATATTAGAAAATAACTTATTCCTATTAGAAGTTATGAGTATTAGATTTATTTACTTTCTTTAGATTTATTTCCTTTCTTTAGATTTATTTATTTTCCTATTTTATGTCATTTCCTATATTTCCAAGTGATTATTATGAATTGACTAATTGGAGATATATGTGTTATATCTTTTTTTTTATATTTTTTTTCTTCTTGTCTTCCCTATTTTAGAATCCATGTAAGGGTATTTATACCCCATTTTCATATCAATAACATAATTCCGCTAAATTATGAAAATCAACATAGTATCAGAGCTTTAAAACAAACCCTAAAATCTCCGACGGAGGAGAAGAAGATCTTATGTCGTCGGAAAACATCCTATTCCAAGTAGCCAACAATCTTTCCTCTGTTGCAGGCCCATCCTTTACCGAAATCCATCTTGAAGCAGCAACAGATACTGGACAGCAACATCATGCAGAAACAACAACAACAGCAACAATCAACCATTCTTCTATTCAGTTTTTGTATTCTTCTGACTTTGAAACTCCTCTTCCAGCAATCCCTAGTCGCCAGAACTCCTTCCTGCAGACCCTAGCCACCAGAACTCTCTCCCTACATGCCCTAGCCACCAAAAACCCTCTTTGCTCTTTGCTCTCTGCTCATTTAATTGTTGCAGGTTAATTTTACTTTTTTACTCGTGGTGACAGCGGTGGAAGAGGAGACATTGCTACTATTTAAAAGGAATGTGATAGCGGATCCCCGACGCATTCTTGGCTCTTGGAATGACTCTAGCAATGCCACGACTACACCGCAGTTACCGGCGGGGACAATGGAGACATTGAAAAAATCCTCATCCATGGAGCTGCTCTCGAAGCGACGTTCTCTTCCTCCCTCGCCGAGATACATTCTCTGCAAACTGAAACTCCCTCCTTAGAAATTGTTTCTCCGCCCTCTTTAGAAACCGTTTATGAGAACCCTAAGAAAGCTCAACCTCAGCTGCAACAAGTTTTCCGATGAGTTTTTAACATTCCTCAGAATTCTCCAAGCCCTTCGCTTTTTGGATTTAGGGCAAAACTTTTTCTTTGGAGAGATTCTAGATGCTCTATTCAAGAGTTGCTTTAAGACAAGTTCTCTGAGCCAATGACGATCTCATTTATTTCCCCGCGCAACAATTCTCTGTCAGGGAGAATCACGGTTAAGACCTCCGTGTACAGGAGCTTGGTGTTTCTCGATCTCAAAAGCAATTACTTTCACCTATCTGGAGCCTTTCAATATTCTCGCTCTCACAAACCTAAGCTAGTTCAATGCTTCCTTCAACCGCTTCCATAGATAGATGTAGGAGATCGACAGTTGTGACAATCGAGTAAAGCACAGTGACTTGTCCTGGAATGATCTAAGCAGAGATATTTCTCCAAGCATCGCAAACTGTAGAGGGCTGAGATCACTGGATTTGGGATTTAATCGTCTCACCAGGACCATTCAGCCAAAGATTGGATAGCTCGGGTCTCTTTCAATTTTGCGGTTGGAGAGTAGCAACATTACAGGAGCAATTCCGTCGAAAATTGGAGAAATTGTGTTGCTTCATTCCTAGACCTTTACAATCCCTACCTCTCCAACGAGATCCAAATTTCTCTGAGCCAATGTTGGTTTCTCCTGTAGTTGGATGCATCATGGAACAAACTGCACAGAACTGCTCCATAAACACCTTCTACCTGAGCTGAATCTGCTCTTCCAGAGCAAATCGAAACTGCTATACCAATCTGAAACTCCCTTTGCAGGTCTCTGTCCAGCTCTTCTCTGCAGAAGGAATCCTCTCACTGATTGTCTCCACCACTAGAACTCTTCCCTATAGCCGGAATTCCCACTTTCAAGCCCTCCTTCGATGTTATACCTTACAGCAAGCCCTCCGTCGGAATTTTTTCCTACAACAGGCCTCTCTCTGGAGCTTTTTTTTTTTGCAGCTGACCCTCTGGAGTTTTTTTCTAGTAGCAGGTCCTCAGAAATTCTTCCTGCAGCAGGCCCTCCATCGGAGCATTTTCTCTAACAGACCCTCCTTCGAAGCTATTTCCTGCAGCATGTCTTCCTCCAAAGCTTTTCCTCTTTTTTTTCTACAGGTCATACCCTGCAACTTTCCATGTAGGTTGTCTGTTTCCCTGTAGCATTACCTGTAAAAGTTTTCCACCTATCTAAAGACACTGCAGAAACTGCAGTCAACTAAAAGTTAGCTTTTCCTATAGGTTGTCTACTTCCCTACAAACTTTTCAATAGTAATACATGTAGGAATTTTCCATCTACCTATAGACACTGCAGAAATCGTAGTCAAAGACAACTTTAGTATACTAAAAATATCCCTAAATGCTCTCGGGTTGATTACTAAGTACGGGATGACTTTAAGTTCTACCTCACAAAGAATCTTCCTCGCCCATTGTTTGACAATTTGAAATCCAAGTTGAACATGTTTGTCAACCATATTTCAACTTGAGTGAAGTGTTAGAAATTATATTAGGAAATAAATTATTCATGTTAGAAGTTATAAGGAACAGATTTATTTCCTTGGATTGAATTTATTTTTTTTCATATTTTAGATTTATTTCCTTAAAATGAATTTATTTTTTTTCATATTTTAGATTTATTTCCTTAAAATGGATTTATTTGCTTTCCTATTTTAGGTTTTCCCATTTTATGTTGTTTCCTTTATCTGCAAATAATTATTATGATTTGATTAATTGGATATATAGGTGTTATATCTTTTCTTCCATGTTATTCCTTTTTCATATCTTTTCTATTCTAGGATACATGTAAGGGTATTTATACCTCATTTTCACATCAATAATATAATTCCACTGAATTCTAAAAATCAACACATCAAAATTTATATTACTTTCATAATAAAATAATATTACAAGTAAAAATAGCATCATCAGTTAATGAGAAGAGAAGAACTCAAATACAAACTTGAATTCATGGGTGGCTCATTTTCATTCACTTCTTATATCCTCTCTATTTCTCTCTTTTCCTCCAAGATCTTTTTTTTATCGATTTTCTTTAAATTCTCTCGCACAGTCCCACATTTTCACAAGCACTTTCTTATCTAATTCCTGGATTTATACCTCTCAGTTCTCCATCAAATTCTACTGATGAATTTAATTCATCTTTGAAGCATAATGAGGAGAAAAATATCTGAAGAAGATTATAAAGTTATAGTCTCCCTTCAACGAATTAATCAAAAACTTGTATCAAGAATTCAAATTCAAGATCATTCATTTACCGAGTTACTAGTCTATAAGCCTCAAATAAATAAGAAATCTTCAATTTTGAAATGCAATTCAGAAAAGACATTTCAAAATTCTAATTATTTCATAAAATATGTGGATGTTATATCAGCACCTGACTGAGAAGCTTTGGTTTGTCATCAGTTGAAAATGTTATTTCATGCATAGGCCTGCAAAAACGTTCAAGGCAACTAATAAAAGTCAAAATATCATTCAAGGCTCTGAGATTCCCCTAAAACATAAACCAAGTTAAACAAGCTCATATAATTGGATAAGAATATACAAAAAAAAAATTATTGAACACAAACAATCTAGTGATCATTTAGGCAGCTGATCATGAATGAGTAAAAATGTATATTAAGGAATAACAAAAGACACTAAACATTGCAATTACAATTTGTGGGGGTGGGGTTGGGGTGGGGAGATATTAACCATCAATAAAAATAGCTCTTATTAATGCACATAAGAGATCAAACAGTCTACCACAAAAATTTCTAATTACTAATTATTCTACCCAAAAATATAACCCACTGTAAAAAATATACTGTGAAGTTAATGGAAACCAGGAAGTTCAACGGGACCAAAGGGCTAATGTCAGATTAGAAATCTGTGAAACAAGATTATGCAACTGGAGATGAGACAAATATAAATTTGTGAGGTTCAACATTTACAGAAAAGGTTATACAACCAGCAAACCAATTTGCCCAATCCACAAGACGTCCACCAAGTCGGTTTAGAAAATATTTATGCATGAGGCCCTGCACCTGCCGTAGCAGGGTGACTATTTCCGAAATTCTAACGATGAATCCAAGCCCCAAAGGAAAGTAAATTGCTGCACCCCATCTCTGGCAACATCAACGAAGTATTAATGCTGGAAGACCATTGAAGCATTTGAATACTATTGGATTTTTGAAAGATTTTATTTTATTATTAGTATTTTTTTTCTAGAAGTTAGAATTATTGATGCATGATTCATGTTTCCTTCTTTTAACAGGGAGAGATGGTTAATTTTATTAGTTTCCTAATGTGGAATGCACCCCCATCTATATATATTGTAATCATTTTCTATGAAATTAAAGATGAATAATTATTTTTTCACTACTAAAACCTACATGGTATCAAAGCAGGTCTGCCTTCAATATTGCAATTGAATTAGGTCTGCTCGATCGTCCGAGAGACCTATTATTGCGAGTGGCTTTGCTTCGCTTTGCTCGTACCTGAAACTAGCAAGGAACGTGTGACGGTTTGGTAGCACGACCTTCTTCTGCCGAACTTTCCTCGCGTGACCTTCAATGTTTTCCTGGCGTCACATAATTTGAGACTCCATACTTGAGGGCTCCTCTTTCGCTTCTATTTCTCTGGTGTGCCCTGAGAAATCCAAACTCTCACAATCTAAGAAGTTTACCTAGCATCGCTTGATTCGAACCTCAAGATCCGATCGCTCCTATTTCCCTGTTATTTCTCTATTGTCACAGTAGGGAGAACCTTTTTTTTGTTCAAACTAGAGACTAAAGTCGATGCGCATGGGCCATAGATGTTGCTCTGCTCTTCTCAAACTCTTGAGGGTGTCATACAAAACAGTAATGATGACTGGAATTCAAAGAAACACTACCATATTGACCTATTTCAATGATTCTAAAACGATCTCACCTCGCTCCACAACTCATAGGTGTATCGAACCGAGTATTTTTCTCACAATTTACCACATTACCTCACAATTACAAAACTTAATGGACACAACTACCTTGAGTTGGCTCAATCAACAAAAATTGGCGATCAACGGGAGAGTCAACATTGGATATTTAACAAGAAAAACTTTAAAATCTACTACTAGCGGCCTAAATCTGAAAAAATGCAGTCCAAAAATTCTCTGAAAATCGCATGGCTGATCAACTTTATTAAACCTACCATAAGAAAGCCTCATTTATGTATTCCCATCACTCGAGATATCTAGGAGGCAGTTTGAGATCTCTATTCAAATTTGAGAATTCTTCACGATTTTTTTAGTTGAAAACTCAACTATGGAAATCCAAACAAAAATAATGTAAAGTTGCAACGTGTTACAATGAGTTGGTAACATTATAGCAGAAGTTCGGTCAATGTTATGATATCCGGAAGAATTTGAATGATTATGCTCCCCACATATGGAGAGAGAAAAACAACAAGGTCTACATGTTATTAGTTGCTCTTAATTAGAGTTTAGGTAAAGTTCAAGGGAAAATCCTAGGTAGAAAATCTCTACCCTCAATTCAAGAAGTCTTTTCTGAAGTTAGACATGACAAGTCAAGAAGAAAAATTATGATGTGCAACACTGAATCGTCTTGAAATACTAAATAAGAGAACTCAGCTCTTGTGTCAAAAGGGATTGATACTGACAAAAAATGACATAAAAATCCATGGTGCGAGCATTGCAAAAAACCATGAATGAAAAAAATGGTTGGAAGCTCATGATAAACCTGCAAATTGGAAATTAAAATCCAAGTGTGAAGGTCGAGCTCATCGAGCCCCTGCTAAAGAAACATAGAAGTTGTCTGCTAACTTGAATGCAATCTCTTTCACCAAAGAACAACTAGAGCACTTGCACAAATTGTTTTGATCTCCAAAATTGTCCCTGACTCTGTCTTGCTCCTTAGTACAGATAGACAACTTTTTGGTTGTTTTTTTGTTAGGTGTTATTCTTAATTTCTCACGTTCTTGAATAATTGATGTTGACACAACTAATCACATGACTGATTGCTATAAATTAATTTTCTCATATAGACCTTGTGCAAGCAAAAAAAAGCTCCTTTGGTATTCCGCTAGTGAATGCTTAGCCTTCTTATGCTGACCCTTAGTCTTTTGTTGATGGGTCTTTGGTCTTCCATCCATGGACCCTCCTTAGCTATACCCCTCTGTACTTTTTGTTTGTTGGATTTACTTGAGATTCATGTAGAGGCGTATTTGATATACAACAACACCCAAATCTTTCATATCACCTAAAAAATACTACATTTTTAACTTTTTTAAAATTAAAATACATCTTTAAATGCATAGGTAACGTGACATGAATGTAAAAATAAAAGGTTGTTAGATACGTAAACATATAGGAATTGTGCGGCACCTATGTAAATCTTCCATTATAAATTAAGGAGATATCTCATAAGAATATGAAAGAATGCCAAGTAGAATTTGATAAGTCAAATCACACACAAAAACGGCATCATAAATTGCTCAATTTTATTCAAATGCAAGTGTTATGCTACAGAATTTTAATTTATTTTCAACATGACCATTTTATATTTCACAACATGCTTGACGTGTTTTAAGTATACAATAAGAGAGTGAGCCTTATTTAGAATTAGAGTTTTTAGAAAAAGTCAGCCGCACAATCAAACAAACTTTGAAAGGAAGTTTCTCAACTTCTGTTACAAGGAATTTCAGGAATCACGATCTATATTTCTAGAGCAAAGAAAATTTGATACCTAGTAAAGAAATGGACACTGCCAACTGAAACATTGTCTCCATCTTTCACAATTTGCTTGCTGGCTTCAAGGGCAAGAGCCTCCAGGTTTGGGGATGAGCCAAAAGCAGGAGGAGGATGACTGCTGGACATCATAAATACAGTAATTATAAATGTTCAACACAGAAATGGCATCAGCAAAAGGGTAGAATAGTAAAAAAAACAAAACAAAACAATAAACCAGTATTATATGCAAAAACATAAATAAAAGGGGCATTTACATACATAGCACACAATTTTTATGTATTTACATATCAACACCTAAACATTCATATTTACATGCATACCACTAAAATCTTTAACATCACATAAAAATACCACCATCAATATCTTTTTAAAAGTGAACTACACATTTTCATGCATATGTTTATAAGAAGGTTTTATAAGTATAAATATCAAACTTCGGGTGTTAGCTTTGTAAATACATAAGAATTGTGTGGTATGTATGTAAATTTACCTAAATAAAAAGGAAAAAATATTCACAATGTGTAAATATCAAACCGTGGGCGTTAGATATGTAAATAAATAAGAATTGGGTGGTATGTATGTAAATTTCCCTAAATAAAAAAGAGAATATTCACAGTCAAAAAATCTGGGAAGGAATGCAAAGAAAGAAGAAAAGCCCAACACCTCTGCCTGAAGTAACTAGAGGAGCAATGTGCATCATCTTCCTCATCAGGATCATCTATCTTTCTTTTCTGAAGTGGAGACACCTAACCAAGAAAGACTTTGTGAAGATGCTATTGAATTTTAGATCAATGCGTTGAAACATATGACCATTTATTCATGCAAAAGCAAGTAGTAACATTATACAGGCAGAAGAAAACCAGCATCCCTTCCAAAATATATTGGAAAACTTTTATTTTGAAATATAGATATGATGCTACTGGACCAAATACAAATAATGGCATAACTCAAAAACAATAGAGAAGAACTTGCAAATCCTAGGGACGAAAAAAGGAAGATTTACATACATACCATGCAATTCCTGTGTATTTACATATCGAACATTTAAACTTCAATTTTTACATACATGTGGCCTTAGCTATGCAGGAAAAGGTGTATTTCACTTTTTAAAAGTTTAAATCATGAGGTGTTTTTGATGTGATATGAAAGATTTGAGTGGTGTAAATATAAAAAGGAAAATTTAGGCGCAGGAGGTTGGTACGTGTAGCTGCCAAAAGAAAAAACCATAAAAGCAGCCAGCAAGATCATGAGGATTAAAGCTTAATAGTTAGCATCATTCCAAGAAAACAAGGCACGAGATAAGTGGTAAGCATTTTAAGAACAATAGGCTTGTTATCCTATGATTCATAGAAAGTCACCTATCTCTCATGCTAAATCCACTCTTCTATCCAAAGTTGGAGATCGTTCTGCAATGGCCCATGTGTAACCTTTGCCGTCTTAAGGAAAAAAATACATTGACATAAAGTCAAGAGCCTACAGTCGCTTGTAAAAACTAAGAGCTTGTCACTTTAATTTTACGTTTTTTTTATTTTATTTTCAAATACAAATTAGTTTGTTTTTAAAAAACACTCAAACCATCTAAAAGTTATTTAAAACATTTTAAAAATAACTAAATATATTATAACATATTATACACGTTTTATTTCAAGTAAAACTACTAACAAAATAAAAGAAAAATCAAAAATCAAAATTCAAAAATCAAAATCAAAATAAAAAATGATCCTAAACGGCCCCTAAGGATTTGGTTTACTCAAATAAGTCATATGCCACAAAATCATACAAAAATGCAGAATTGAACCATGTATGATATGATACAACACACTTAATGCTCACACGCCTAAGAGAAAAACATAGTTAGAAGAAAGTTCAAAACATTCCAAATGACAAATCCTTGAAATTCAAATAAATACCTATAAACATATTAATAATTCACAATAAGAGAGTAAGTTCCCTTAAAAACTTCAAAGTATTAACCATTTTGAATGGAGCACTATTAAAATTTTGACACTTTCTATTTGTTTTTAAATCATAAAATATTTAAGATGCATAATCTAATCAACTTAATACATATTATAATTTATACATCCTATTATATTCTATTATATTCAAATATTAGTCAATATGATCTTAAGTCAAGTGCCTACAGCCTCACGGCCTGTTTTCCTATGATTCACAGCAAGTTACATATCTCCACATGCTAAAATTCAGGGTGCAAGCCAATGTTGGAGATAGTACTACAATGGCCCATATGTAACTTCTGTTGTGTACAAGGAAAAAAGATGATCTAAAGTCCAGAGCTTACCGTCAATTGCCAAAAACTATGGATTCCGCTTTTCTGAAAAAAATTATAGGCCACAATATTATCAAAAATATTTCAAATCAAAATTGACACTAGTATACAGTGTAACTATAAATATGATGCAACACAATGCTCGAGCACCTAGAAAAAAACATAATCAAAAGAAAGTTCAAAACATTCCAGATGACGGATCTTTAAAATTTATATAAACAACTATAAGCATATTAATAATTCACAATATGAGTAATTTCCCAACAAAAATTCAAAGTAATAACCATATTGAATGGAACACTCTCAATCTGTTTTTAAACCATAAATTATTTAAGACGCATAATCTATTCAACTAAGTATATAATCTAATTTATACATCTCGTATGCCATTAAAAAAATTCCATCATCCGGCACGACTCCAAGCATGACAAGAATCTCAAGGCAGATTTTCTTAGTAAGAAATATTCAAACATCGATAAAAAGTCATTCAGAACTCTAATTTCAGCAAACTTACTGTCAAACTGACCGACTCGACAAGAAGAACCCAATGCTACTAAAATTGGTCTAATCCGAACCAAAGCAAGCCCAAATCAAGACATTAAACAGCTTTTGAAAGTTTTCTAGACACATTTGGAAGGTTAAATGAATATAGATTCTAACAAGTCTATAGTCAAATCAAGCGTCCTAACAAGACAAATCCAACTAGCCCAAGATTATTCAACTAAGACATTATTAAGGCACTCAAATGTCGTCTGATTGAGGGAAATCCTCTAAACCATCCAATCAAAGTAATTCATACTCCTGCAATAATTGCACTCAGAACTCTATAAATAGAGCCACACCCCTCTCATAAGGGGGGAGGAGAACTTGAGGCTTGTGAAAAAACTTGAATTTTTGAAAAAAAACTGAAGTCCAACGCCCCTCTTGCCGCCATCGACCACCGCCAATCACCGCCGACCGCCGTTGACAACCACTGACCGTCGTCAAGCATTCATGTCATCGTCAACCACCGCCGACCATTGTCGATTACCGCCAATTGCCGTCGACCATCACTGAACGGATGTCGTCAATCGCTATCAGTCGTCGTCATTCGACGTTGTAGCTTGGAAACCTACTCATTTCTCACTTGTGGGAGAAGTGGTTGCGACTGTAATTATATTTTTATAGTGGAACTCTATGGCTGGTTCAGTTCCTATGGTTTTTCCTTTTTTGGGTTTTCCATGTAAAAATTTCTGATGTCATTATTAGTTATTCTCTTTTCTGATTATGTGATGAATCTTCGTATCAGCTAAGACGATAATTTGCTACTCTACTGCCACAAATTTTCTATCACGCATCAGTTTGGCGCCGTCTGTGGGAAGCGAAGTTCCATTTGACATTGTCTTCAACTCTAATAGACTAAGCCCCTCCTTTGTTTTTCAATGATGTACAACATCCAACTGGCAAAGAAACCTCCTTCACATCTTGAAGATCAACTCCGAAGCATTCTTGAATGTGGGAGAGCAACCTTCACTGCACTCTTGAAAGGTCATTCACATTAACGCCTTGGGCATGATTGTAGTTTGGTTATCTTCTCACATCTTATTCAGACACAAAATCTTTTACAACTATCAAGCTAGGGGAAAACCTTCACAGTAATCTCGAAAGATCGTTCACGTTAACGTCTCGGCAAGACTGTGGTAGGGCAGTCATACCACATTTCGTTCAGACAACAACGCATTGAAAATCGCTCCTAAACAGGAGGTAATCTTCGTCGCAAATAACGCTTCCTCAGTGCCCCCTCAGTGTATTATTCTTCTTCAACTAGATCAAGAAGTTAATCTCTTCAAAACTAGATACAAGAGCTCTTTTGCAAGCTTGTATAGAAAATACCCCCGTCGCGAAGCAAAAGATTCAAAAGTAACAACTAATTGTCAAATATTATTCTTGAGTAGGACAACATACATACTTCTAAAAAAACATACGATCCATTGCGACCTACGCTCTAGTCTCAAGAAACGCAGAGCAACTATGACCTCATTCTAGGGTTAATTGATCCCAAAGGGACTCGATTCAACCTCTTTTATTGCAGGTTACACCCTTTAAGCAAAAGCTTCGACCTAAAACCTCGGATTGGTCAAAAATTCTTGATGGATTTCTTTCAACCTCTTCCATAACATGTTACGGTCGTCAAGCAAAAGCTTCAACCAACAACCTAGGTTAAATCAACTATTCTCAGTGGATTTCATATGACTTTGTCCGTTAAGGGTTAATACCGTCGAGTATCTCTGATTATACAACTCAAAACTGATCTTACATCCTTAATGGATTCTCCTTTCAGCCATGCCCCTAGAAGTCAGACTTAAGAGGCAAAACTCAATAGGAAGATCCGATACCCCTAAAAGTTGAGCCCATAAGGCAAAACTCGATGTGAAGCTACGGTGTTCCTAGAAGACAAACCCAGGAAACAAATCTCGATAGGAAGCTACCATGCTCCTGGAAGTCAAGCCTAAGAGGCGAAACTCGATGGAAAGTTCAAGCACTCCAGGAAGTTGAGCCCAGGAGGCAAGACTTGATGGAAAGCTACGGTGTTCCAAGAAGTCAAGCCCAGAAGGCAAGACTCGATGAGATGTTACCATACTCCTGAAAGACGAGCCCAAGGGGCAAGTTTCGATGGGAAGCTAGTAGTGAACAGAGACCTTACTATAAAACACTAAAAGAGCAAGTGGTTGACAGAACCTCTACTAAAAGACCTCAGAAGGCTACGAAGGCACATGTACATTAAGAACTACGGAAGGTTTCAAGTCTCAGACAGCACGTATATATCAAATACCTCAGAATGCTACAAGTTTCACAAGGCATAGATACATAAAAGACCTCAGAAAGCTACGAACCATAGAAGATATCGGTTCATTTCAAGTTCTTATAAGACATAAGCCCGAGAGAGCACAACCTCGAAAGGAACGAACCTCAAAAGTTGCACGATTATCCATTTTATAACATGTGTGTGCTAACTTTAATTGCAGAATATCAAATGATTGAGAAGTTTGGCAACCTTAGAAGCAATCTTAAAGACATACAAAGAAATACATTATCATCATCTACAAATATCACATGAGATGATTAAAAAGGCTATAAAGACTAATAAGAATTGGTACAAAGGCTACAAGAGATATCGCTGCTACAAAAGCATGAAAATCTCCCCCTTAAAAAGCCACGGAAAAACTCTAACATTTCTTCATCTCCACCGAAATGTGCAGCAAAAACAAACAAGAAAATCCCGAGTCACCTACAGGGCAGAGACGGAGATAACTTTCTTCATCTCACCGATGCGAAAGAAGATCCTGTTGGTCACCTGCTATGCAGAACGTGAACAATTTTCTTTTGCGTTGCAACATGAAAGAGAATATCATTGATTGTTTGTTGCACAGGATGGAGATGACTTTCATTTGTTTTGTAACACGAAAAATGATCGTGTTACTTACCTGCTACGCAGAAAGGGGACGACTTTCCTCTTTGTCGCAACATGCACGAATATCTCGTTGCTCGTCTGCTACACAGGACAGGGACGACTTTCCTCTTCGTTGCAATTGAAAGAAGATTTCATTGCTCGTCTGCTAAGCAGGACGGGGATGACTTTTTTCTTCGCTGCAACGTAAAAGAATATTTTGTTGTTCGCCTACTACACAGAACGGGGATGATTTTTCTTTCGTTAAAACGTGAAAGAATATCCTGTTGTTTGTTTGTTATGCAGGACGATGACGAATTTTCTTTTGTCGCAATACAAAAGAAGATTTCGTTGCTCGCCAGCTATGCAAGACTAGCATGATTTTCCTCTTACTCACAACAAGAAAGAAGATCTCGTTGTTCGTCTGTTACGCAGGACGGGGATGACTTTCTTTTTTGGAAAATCTCGCTAACAAACCACTCCCCTCTCCCTCTTTTTTCTCCTTCTCTTTCTCCTCACTCGTGGTTCTTCTCCTCATTCATGACATCTATTTGTAGGATTAAGGGTAGGTCTAGCATTAAAGGCAGTTATTAAAAAAAATAAAATTTGCAGTAATTCTCGTCATTTCACCTTCCATCTCTTGGCCTCCACCTTCCTCATTCCAAATTTAAAAATACAAAATAAAAATTATTTCAGGTATTAAAGAAAAAAATCTTCATATTCTATTCTTTAATTATTATAAGTTAAATATATTAACCTACTTTAAACATATTCAAATTACTTTTCAAACTAGCTTTTAATATATATATATATATATATATATGAAAAAAAAAACTGAATTTCACTTCGGGTTCCGAATTCGCGTCGGTCCTCATTCACCTACTAACCTTCCAAATTCCCTCATTACAAATAAAAAAGGGGCAATCGTTAAAAAACAAGATGAAAAATCTCCTCAAATTCTAACTTTTGGGTGGCTAAAATATGTTAAATTTCACCTTTTTCAGTTTAAATCCCGCAATCAATCCAAGTACGGGGATCCGGCTCTACGTTGGTTCAAATTCCATCAGTTCAACTCCTGGACAGGTTCGAATTTTGGAGCACGCGGTTCGAATTTTGTGCGTCGGTTCAATTACCGTCAGCTAGCCTTCCAACACTCCAAATTCCCGCGGTCACGTCCCACCGGTTCGGCTCCCCACTCCCACTTATGCAACCTGTTGTGTTAGAACGCGGTTGCATATTCGCGGCCCACCCATTAGCTTGCATAGTGGACCGACAACAATAATACTTTTCATGATTAACGGGGGATTCGAACCCCAGACTCTTCGTAGGGAGCAAAAGGCGGGCATCAATTGGGCTAAGCTCAATTTTCTTTAAAATACTTACTTATTTTACTTTTATAGTATTTCAACTAGTATAATATATATATATATATATATATATGTGTGTGTGTGTGTGTGTGTGTGTGTGTGTGTGTGTGAATGGCATGTGCTGCAAGCCTTGGTCTGTTGGTGGCGGGGTCACTATAAGTCCCCTCAGGTTAAGGTTTGCTCCCACCATGCCGCGAGGGCTCTAAAATTTTAAGTACATGGTGTTGGTTTTCATCATGGAGCCAAAAAGCACATGGAAAATCGATATTTTGGCCGCTGTCAAATATCGATTTCTTTTATATGACATATCATGAAAAATAAAAAAACTTTCATATTTTAATATTTTTGGACGATAAAATTAATATCGCCCGAAAATAAGAGACAACTGATATGTCATCAACAAAATACTATCATCCGACACGAATCTCAAGGAGACTTTTTGAGCTTTTAAACCTTGATAAAAAAGTCATCTATGACTGATCTCGACAAACTTACAGTCAAACTAATCTCCTCGACAAGAAGAATCCAGTGTTATCGAAATTGAAAATCTAAACCAAAGCACGCTTAGATCAAGCCATTAAACAACTTTTAAAAAATTTTAAATACATTTGAAGGATCAAACAAATATTGATTCTAATGAGTCTATAGTCAAATCAAGCGTCTTGACAAGACAAATCTAATGAGCCTAAGATCATTCAATTATGACACTATTATGACACTCAAATGTTCATAAAATGTGTCAGATCGAGGGAAGCCTTCAGAGTCGTCCGATCAAAATAATTCATATTCTTGCATTAATTGCACTCAAAATTCTATAAATAAAGTGTCATCTCTCTGATGAGTGGGAATGAGAGCTTGAGACTTGAGAAAGAGCTTGAAGCTTTGAGAAGAAACTAAATTTCAGCACCACTCTGTAGTCGTCAACCACCGTCAATCACCGTCAACCACTGCTGCCGTCCTCGATAATCATCAACTGCAGTCAAGCACTCTTGTCGCTATCAACCATCGCCGACCACCGTAAATCACCGTCGATCACAGCATCAACCACCGTCGATCACCGTCAATCACCGTCTACTACGATTGACCAGACGTCGTCAATCGACGTTGTAACTTGAAAATTTTAGTAAGTTTTTCCCACCCATTAGATAATTGATTGCAATTATAATCATCCTTTTATAGTGGAATTCTTCAGCTAGGTAAGTCACCGTGGTTTTTCCCTTTCAGACTTTTCCACATAAAAACTTTTAGTATAATTATTGGTTGTTTTCTCTTCTTTGATTGTGTTTGAATCTTCATATCACGCTAAGATGATAATCTGCTACCATACTGCCGTAAATTTTCTAACACGCATCAATATCATATGTTCTTCCACCTATACATTCACATCTCAATCAATATATATAATTAATTGGAAGAAAAATAACTTCTCTTTCTTAGTTAATTAAGTTATTTAACAAATTTTAACTTTAACATCAAATTTTAAAGGAAAAAAAAGTTATATCATCTTTAAAACTTAACACATCGTGAAAGATCAATTTCAAAAATGATGTTCTTATATATTTTAAATTTATTCAATAAATATAATATAATCCATCAATTAAGTTCAATTTTTCTTTGTTTCATCTTTTCTTAGTTCATATAAATATTCAACTAAAAAAATATCCTAATTAATGAAAATTTTAAACCAGAATAAATATTTTTTTACTTAGGGTCCGTTTGGGGCAGCTTATTTGGTGCGGTGGCGTTTTGAAAACGCATCTGACCTGTTTGGGTAAATTGTATTTTGACAGTTTATGCGTTTTGAAAAATTGCACCTATCTAGATGCGGTGGCAGCTTTCTGACAGTGGTCTGACTTTTCCAAAAAAAATAAAAATTTGTAATAATCACTGCACCTATTTTATCAGCAGATTATTTTTAATCAGTTTATCAGCAGACTATTCAATAAGTTGCAGTTGCCCCAAACAGACCCTTAATGATCTAATTTCTAGTATTAAAATTTTAAACTAATTAAACTAATATTATTTTAAAATAATTTTAATCCTTTGGTTTTTAGTTAATCAAATTAATAAAATAAAAAACAATCAATTAATTTATCCTTCAAAATTAAACTCATTAATTGAAGACTTTCCAAAATAAAATCGAGCAAGCCTACAATAAAAGTTGGTTTGGCTCGAGATCAGATCTCATGAATTCAAATTGACATTGAACTAACTCAAAGCAATTATAGATTTAACTGTTAGCAACAATATGCAAAAATACCCTAAAATGCATAAAAAATACAATTTAATTGCAAAAAATTTAACATATAGCACTTCTTTTTTTTCTATTCCGCCCATGCATGTGGAATTACTTCCTTGTATATTTGAATATAGGTCCATCTAAAACTTGATTTCTGCATTACGGCGAAAATCATGGAAAAATTAATGCATTATACGTAATGGTTCCACCCACAGCAGCAAGTGCGCCACCTAAAGAATCAACGCAACCGGAATATACGACAAAACTATCAATCTTTTCCAAAAAATCAAAGGAAAAAACCAAAAACATCAGCAATCATTACCTGAACTAAACGAACCGCAAAAACAGGCCTATTCCCAGGATCCTTGGCCATCTCCAGCAGTTTCTTATGCGTCAGAACATCCTCCGCTCTCTCCACGTTCACATCCAATGCATATCTGCGGCAAACGAGAATAAGCCAAGCACCGATTTAACAGCAGCGTCTCTGCTTTCCTCGAATCATCACATCAATTGATTATCAATCAAATATAACTGGATCTGGTCTCGATGGGTTTACCGAGCCGGAAGACGGTTGAAGTGAGCCCATAGATCGTCATCGAAGGAGTGAGAAAACGCCTCGGAGTTTCCAGACTCACGGAGGCGGCGAATGACCTCGTTGTACACGTCGAGCTTGTCCCGCTGCTGCTGCCATGGATTCGCCGCCGCTGCCGACCCAGACCGGCTATTGCAGCTATTCGTATCCTCCATTGCCATTCGCCCCGACCGATCACTCGCCAACCCCGCTCCCTAAACCGCAGCCTCTTTAGCAAAGCTGCCGATAAGCTCACGATCTCCCATGACTCGAGCAGAGCGAAGCAAAAGAGAGAGGGAGAGAGTGGAAGTGTAGAGGTTTGAATGAAGGGAAAGTAACGGAAGCGGAGCAGAGGATGTGGACTTGGAAGGGAGAAGGTGTGGAAAGAGAAAAGGAGAAGATGAATGGGCCTTATAAAGGCGGGGAAAACTGGGCACGCTAATCCGAGTGATTAGATAATGGATTAGGTTAATTAATATGGGAAATACTTCTTTTGGTCGTTCGAAGACGTGGCGGATAAGTTTTATTTTAAAATGTAAGTCACCTTAACTCATTAGTCGGAAGCTTGATTTTAAAGAGTTCAAATTCAAAGCTTCACATATATATATATATATATATAGTGTAACAAATTCTTTAAAAAAAAAGGTTAAGATAACCTCATTGAAATAAAATTTATTAATTTATAGATTACTTTGTTTATTAATTATGAATATATTCATATGCATTTACATAACAAATACTTATACTTTGATATTTATGTTTATAATATATTTTGTGTCATAAAATTATGCATTAAAAAATATTTTATTTAAAAAAAAAAAGGTAAAAATAATGATTGATGGATGTTAAAAGATTAACAACAGTAGAGTGGTGAACAATCGTCTTAGCACTATTTGAGATTTCAGCACACACACAAATAAAATAATAACTAATAGAGGTATAAAAAAATTTTAAATTGCTAGAGCTTCGATACACCGCTTTTAAGGTCGCCAAAATGTTTGGGGTGATGCACTGCTTTCTAGCTTGTTTCATAACTCCACGGTGTCGGTTGTTGTTTCGCACGACATTTCATAGCAAGGAGTAGGCGGCGATAAATGGAGGTCAACTACGATCGATGGTGGTCAACGCCAATGGGCTAGCAGTGATCGACGATGGTTGGTCGTTGTAAGAGCAAGAAGCGTTCGTTGGATTGTCTGTGAAAATTTTGGACATCGGCTCTTAAGAGGGATGGTAGGTCTCTATTTATAGAGTCAAGATTGTAAATAATGAAAGAAATTCAAATCACTTTGATCAGACTATTTGGAAATATTTTCTTGATTGGACAGTGTTTTGGGACATTTAATTGTCTTAATCATGTTAAAATTGAATGATTTTTGGCTTGTTGTATCTGTCTTGTCAATATACTCGATTTGAGTATAAGTCATATTCAAAGTTGGTTGGACATTCTTATTATGCATTGAAAGCATCCAAATCTTGATTATCGGTTTGATCTATGCTTGATTTGACTTAAATTGGATCAATTTTGGTATTATTGGATTTGTCTCATCGAGCCAATCAATTGATTATAATTTTGCTAAAATCGACTTTTGATTGAAGTTTGAACATTTCTTACTTAAAAAAATTGCCTTAAGATTCTTGTTATGCATCGATATTTGTGCTGAATGTTAGAAATTTATCGGTATTAGCTTCTTCCAATTTTTAGGGTGAACTAATCTCATTTTGTGAAAACATCATAATACGACAAGCTTTAGTTTTTGTAATTGTATTGTTTATGTGTATGAATAAGAAATATATACATACATGTGTATAACGATATATATATTTACTATATAATTGTTTCCTCATTTTTCTTTTCTTTATATACATATATACATATGTGTGTGTGTGTGTGTGTGTGTCACAAACCGTGACTTGTTGGTTGGCGGGTTTCATTGTAAGTCCCCTCATGTCACTGGTTCGATCCCCAATGGCATTGGGTTCTCGTATATTTAGGCACATGGCGCAGGCTCTCATCACGAGGCCTAGCACATTGGAAACCAACATTTTGACCTCTAACAAATACCAATTTTCAAAGATATATTAAAAGGGACGAAAATGGGCAAAAAAGATGACTTTTTGGTAGCTTTTTAAGGTTTTAGGTAGTTTTACTTTTGCCTTTAAGTGTGAGTTTAAGTGTGTTTTGTGTTTGTAAGAGTAAGAGTTTGAAGAAATCTTTAAAGAGACTCCAGAATTTGTGTTGGGGAGAAGACATAAGGTATTTTGTATTTGTGTTTAAGTTTTTGTTTCGAATACTTGGATTTCAATATAAATTATGAGTTTTTGTTTATTCTCCATGAATTATGAGTGGTTCCCTTTCTTTCTTCTTGAATTTGGGAATCAATCTTGTTGGATGAGAATGATTTAAATTTTTCTTTTTTACTTTAAAAAATTGTGATGATGTTTTCACCATTTCTTCATTAACTTTACAAATTGATCACTTGTGAGGTTTAGATCCATTAAGAAACATAGAGACCCGGGAGGGCTATGATTTCACCCAATTAGTGAATGTCACACTTCATTCTAGGTAGAGCTATTACGATTATCTAAGATGGAGTACAAATAGATAGAGGGATAAGTTTTGTTAGTCGTAGAATTGAAGTTTCTAGGGTGACATATTAGATACTTTTAATCAATTTGGTTTAGAGTTTGGATCGTATGGGTCCCTAGCAGGTTCTATAGAGAGGACACAATAGGTAATCTGAATGTGAGAGGCTAGAATATACTTTGTACTACTACACAAGCTGGTGAAAAACTCTAAAGTAATAAATGTTCTTATTTTTAGTCATTCAAATTCTACACAGATTAATATATCTTTGCAAGGGGAAAGATCTTTTTTATAATATTCAAACTCGTTAAATTTATTTTGTTTAATTGTTAATCTTATTTATTTTTTTTCTACTTTAATTCAGACTTAACCTTTGCAATCATATCGACATTGTTCCATTTTCATTTTACCTACAATTTAGATAGAATTTCACTAGTCCAATTTAAATAATTCAATTTTCCACGTGGGATCGATATTGAAGTTTTTTTTAAAAAAATCATATATAACTTGAAATGATGCATATACTTGCATAGTACATCTAATGTGAAGTTTTATAACTTATTTTCTATATCATTTCATTTATTCACACTAGCCGCTAAATATAAATTGGGATAAGTTTTTGACAATATTTTGGAGATTAAAAATACACGTAATTGTGGGTCGGGTCACACTCCCCAGTCTTGCGAAGGCCTCAGGCTCTCCCTCAAACTTCATCCCGATTGAAATGAGATGAGAGGTGTGGCTTACCTCCCGCGTTCTTGTACACCTATGAACGAAATCCCACCAAGAGTCTTAGCAAGAACCCCACCGACGAACGGATGGACCAATGAAGTACCAGAATCCAGAAAGGATACTTCTCACTCCCTTAAGAAAAAAACAAAATAAAAGACATAAGTACTAAGAAAATAATAAACATAAAGAAAAAGAAATATGTCAAGCATCTTCTCACCTTCGACATCTCCCTTAGCCGATCATGCAGATCTGACCCTACTCCTGCCAGACGGGGGAAGACTACCTTTTCCCTATGGTTTCTTCAAAGTTGGTTGTTGTTGGACGGCCTTCTCCCAAGCCAAATCCCAATTATTTGACAAAATCCACAACCCTTCAATCATGATAATAGTGTCGTCAGGTCAAATCACACACTCGACCAACTTCAGGTTGAGATGTTGGAATAAAGAGAGGCATTGACCCTTGTTCAACGTCTTGTGGTCTCTAATTGCGGATCCTCTAACCACTCGCACAAGAGGCAATCAAAACTTCATTTTCTAATCCTTAATCTTATTTTCAAGGCCTAGCGGATGAATTTTGGGGCCAATGGAAAATTAGATGTAATCATCTCGATCGATTCTAAATGAAATAAATGATTGAACAACTTAAACATCCAGGAAATTCTCATCCTTCAACAGAAAAGAACGAGTCATGGTAACAACCACCTAGTTTGGAAGAACCTGAGTAAAAATTATCTCATATTGATTGAAGATCGACCGCAACTCCCTACATAATGGAAGTTGCAGACCCATCTAGAACTAATCCTTATAAAAACTAGGTCGGGAAAAAATTTGTTCATGGCCATCACATGGCTAGCCACCGGCCGAAGGTAAATCAAGGGATAAAGAACATAAAGGTCTTGAATCTCCTTCACTTTTGTTGCATAAAAAATAGAAATCTCCCAGGCCAGAATCGAACCAAACGATTCTTGGGAAAACTTCCATGCCAAAAAATCAGAGGTGTCACGTTAGAGAAAAGAAGGAATGGAAGGAATGACAAAGGACTGAGGAAATATAAAAACTAAAGGCCTTGATCGCTACCGTGCAAATAAATACAAGGTATGAAAAGATGAAACAACTTGACAAGACAATGTAATGATGTAAGAAGCTAGAAACAGGTTTCGAGGTAAAATTAATCATAAAAAAGCTTGTTATTTATTTTTTATTTTCTCATATACACATTACATAACCCTCAGAAATTATTCATAGAGAAAGAACCACACTAGGCGATCACAAGCAACTTCACCTCTAGACAAACCCTCGGTGAAGCCATCTTTCATACATTAACTCTCCACCTAGCCTTAAAAGGTTAGTCTCGCCTTCCCTTGACTAAGCAGGAAGCCCCTCTCTGCGGCCAACTACTCCAAACAGAGGCATGTCATCTCCTCCCTACCAAGGAACATATCCTCCAGGAAAGCAAAAAAATTTTCAGGCAAAGTGATGGCATCTTTCTTCATCCCATCGATTCTCATCAGAACCTTGATAATATCTCGATCACCATCCCTTTGAGAATAACCCATAGTACATGCAAAGTGTTCCTCCATCTCTTCAAGGTGGTGTCATAGGGATTTGGAGGGTGCACGACGTCCCTGGATTACCACTTCCTCCCTCGTTGCACTGAGGGTGCCTTGGCAATCCAAGATTTTGCCTCCACCACGAGCAGGTTCCCCTTATCCGTTCTCTGGTCCCCAAAAGGTTGTTCCACTGTAGTTGCATCCTTTACAGGATCAACATCAGTATATGATGTAAGGGAATCAATCATCAAGTCCTCAATGACTGCAACAAAGAAAAAAATACAAGTATTCAATGCTGGTGATACCCACAATATGGTTCCATTCAGGCCTGGTGAATGATTTAGCAGTCTCACTGATTTTTCCCATAGAGGAAATGCCATATGTTGGCATCAATTTTTGATGTCACGAGTGTAGGGTGTCCACCTGCATGACTCAGGATAGTTTACGGCCTGTCCGTGACGTCCGATAGTTCAAGCACCTACCCAAGACCTTTTTGAAGCGTGTTGAGGGGCACGTAGTCGGGGTCATTTTGCTAGGCTATGGATTTCTCTTAGGTGAAGGTCGGTCGACATTTAGCACATCGGACGACTCTGACTGGGGTGAAAAATATTATGTGGCGCGTCATGCGCAATTTTGGCTTGAATTGACCCGATCATCAGTGAGGTTGTCCAGATGACCCCGGACGAAGAAACGGACTGCGCGATCACGTCTAGAACGTCAATTTTACTTAGAAAGGACGTTCAGTTGACTACGATTTTGAGGGCGAGCCTTAAATACGTGAATTATTGTTTTTAGCTCTATCGCTGGAAAAGCAGTCAGAGCGGCCTCAAATGACCCCGAATGACAAAACGGACCATGTCAGCGTGTCTGAATTGTCGATTCCACTTAAAATAGGATGTTCGGTACGCCACGATTTCGCGAACGAATTAAATACATTTATATATATGAAAATTATCATTTTTTGACCTGATAGTCCAAAAAAGCGATCTGGATGACCTCGGATAACGAAACGGACTGCACCAACGCGTCCGGAACGTCGATTTTAGCTAAGAAAGACATTCACTTCGCTGTGAGGATGTGTACGAGCTAAAAAAGCATTAAGGATAATAATAATATTATTATTAATAATATTAATATCATATAATATTATAATATTATATATTAACATATATAAATGTAAATCTCTCCCTCTCTCCCCTATACTCACACGAACAGCCAGCCGCCAACAGCATTTCGCGAACCCTAGTCGTCGCCTCCGCACCTCGCGACTTCTCCGGTCGGCGGCCTCACCGGCGAGCGATCCACCACCGGCGCCGCCTCCTTCCTCACGCCAGCGAGCCTCCTCCCTGGTGAAGTTCTTTGCCACCTCTTCCTCCTCGTCAGCCGAACCCGGCGCTGCCTCTGCTGGAGTGCCTCCTACGGTAGCTGGCCGAGCTCCCTGCCACCTCCACGCAGATTTCTTTTTCTCTTCTCGGCTGCAAGCAGATCCGCCGGCTACTCCTACAACTCTGACGCCGAGATCCGGTCATTCGCCGGACCTCCTCCTCGCCCACCTTTTTGCCCCGTCTTCATCGCATTTACGCAGGAGAAAATCAGCGAGAACGTCGGATTTTGGGCTCTCCTCCGCGTTTTTTTTTTCTCTCGGTGTACACCGCCGACGAGCTAGCCTCTACACGTCGCCGTCCCACCTTCTCAGTGACCAGACGCATCGCTGGAACACCTTGACATCGCCGGACAGCGAGCGATGTTGTTGTTAGAGGAGGTGCGAGGGTCTTCGGCCTTGCGGGAAAAGACTTTGTCGACGCTTCCTCCCGCCGGCATCTTTGTGGGTTCCCCTCTTTCGCCGGCGTCNGCATCTTTGTGGGTTCCCCTCTTTCGCCGGCGTCATTCGACCCTTCTTTTTTGAAGGTACATTTTAGATGCATTTTTATATGCTTTGATCATTTATTCTAAGTACTTCGCATACCTTACTGCCTCCCCCCATCTTCTTGTTGTCTCATGCACGCCCTACGAGACACACTTGAGCATGGATTAGACGTCGGCGAGCTTAGAAGCGAGCAAAGAAAACGCGTCTACAACCGTCACGGTGGTGAGACTTTCTACCTCCTAGCCAACCTTAGAAATAGTGGAGTCTAGGCGTGTGGGTTTGATCGCCCATACGGGGTGCGTGCGCCGGCATGGGTCGGCGCGACGACGTGCCTGCATGATGGATCGTTGGATTTCCTAGAGTCAGCCTTTAGGTTATGACTTCCTGTGCATGGCCAAATACCCCTCCGTAGAGCCGAGTGTCCCCCTTTGTTGTGACCCTTAGCACAAGTCCCGATGGGTCGGAGTCCCTCACTCACCTTGCTTTGGATTCCTCAGCTTTACTTGGAAAAGTTGGGAGGTCGGACTTGGCAAAGCGAGAGAGGCTTTGTAGCTGTCTCGCTTTGCAAAGTTTGGAGGAGTTCGCAAAAATAGAAAAAGCTTTGTAGTTATCTTATTTTGTGACGCCGTTGAGAGTTTCCCCCTCGGAGATCTGGGGAGAAATTTCCCACATTTCCTCACCAAAGCAAGAGGCGTCGGTGTCGCATATCCAAGGGTCTAAACCTTAGGTCTCCAAGGTGAGGTCGTTAGCACGAGCCCGATTTGCTATCTCCATGTTGGTTCTTTATATATTGCATTTTTATTTCTTGATGCATGTTGCATTTCACTTCGCTCCGACTGGTCACCCCGAGCGGCGAGCAATTCACTTAGCTCCAATCGGCCGCCCCGGCTCAGTGAGCCTCTCATTTTGCTCCGACCAGCCGCCCTGGCCCAGCGAGCATTTCACTTCACTCTGATAGGCTGCTCCAGCTCGGTGAGCGTATCACTTTAGTTTGACCAACCACCACGGCTCGGCCGACCGATCACCTGCATTTTTGTCTGCTTTTGCATTATATCACATGTTTGCCTGCTTGCATGTCGCACCATATGTGTTTGCATTTGCATTTGCATTTGCACTTGGGTGATTCTCCCTAGTGAGAATCACCATTGTCTCTGGGTCACTGCCGCCTCGGTACACCTTTCTTCGGGTCACTGCCTCCACGGCACACCCATCTTTCGGGTCCCTGTCGCCACGGCATGCCCATCGCTTTTGGTCACTGCTACTACGGTACACCTTTCTTCGGGCCACTGCCTCCACGGCACGGCCATCCCTTTTGGTCACTACCGCATCGGTACACCTCTCT
>NEWO01000275.1:763123-774889 GCA_003013225.1 Phalaenopsis aphrodite | reverse complement strand
GAAAATCCTATGGCTAGACCTAGGCTACTAAAGAAGTTTCTAGACCTCAACCAAAAGTGAGGTCAACATTGCCCTAGTTAGGTATCTTTCTTCTGCATTGTGCTTGTGATGTGACTGCATGTTGCATATGTGTGGTAGTATGTTAGGGTGTTCTTCTGCAGGGAACCATGCCTATTTATTTGCACACACACAGGTACCGCTATAGGGGGAGCAGATAATGATTTCTGACCATTTTTGCTTGCAGGTGCTATTAGCTCCCCCACTTTTAAGGCATGATTCATAATACGTTATTTACATGTGAGCTTTCCCACTGACACTTATTTTCATGCAGGATTGAGTCTTTTATTTTCCTTTGTACTTTTTAGAGTCTAGGAGAGTCTTGTAGCAGAAATAAGATACGGGCACGGGTTCCGGACCGGATCGGACCGAACACGGGTTCCGGACCGGGAACCACGTGGAGGGGACCAGGAGCTGATGCTCGTGCCCCGTATCTTAATTCTACATTTAATATTGATGTATAGAATTAGGACCGGACATGTATATGCGGAGTCCGACCGCCTTTTTCTTTTCTAGGATATGTTGCCGACCCAGCGACACCGGCCTGTTTATTATTTTGATTTGACACACTTTGCTTTTTACATCATATTGCATGTCTGCACTTGCATGTGTTTTCCTTGTTTCTTTCTATGGTTTATCTGGGATTTCACGATATAATCTAGGCTCATTAAGGATCCTAAAATTGTAATTTTCTATAAAATCCTAAATAAAATATTCAAGATAATTAAAATTTAGGATTAAAATATTTAGGATTTAAAAAGTGCAACATTTACTTTCCTGCATATATTAATAGGGCCTCCACAATACTTAAGGACTGCTCTAGATAACTGCATCATATTTGCATGTCCCGAGGAGGAGTCCCCGTGCTTCTCCAATCTGGCTGGCCCAACATACCTCTTTACAAATGGTTGTCTAGTGCACTTAGGGTGTTAGAAGGCTCCCTGACCCAGACAGGGTGTAAGTCCTTTTAGTTGGTGTGTTTCCAGCTTTGTAGCTGAACCTCCATTTTCTTTTCCTTCTTGAGGCATCCTTGCCACTTTGGCAGGTATAAGTCACATCTCTTTGAGCTTCAGCTTTTAGTCATAGGATAGAGTTTCTTTCCTTTGACCTTAGGGCTACCGATGTTCCTGTGGACGACACAATTCACAGATTACTGACTGGGGATCTCAGGACGTGTTGGGTCGACTACCTTCACGACCAGGTAGACTTAGGGTCCTAGTAGCTGTGGATGACGGGTCCGTGGTACCCTGACCCAGTTACCTCTACCTTTTAGGATCACTCTACCATCCTTCTTGTTGAGCCCCTTTGAGCCATGTCGCTTCTTGACTTCGTTGATATCATTTTGACGGCCTAGTGTCGATGAGCTGCGGCCAATTTGAGATACGACGATTTGTCCTCTGCCCTTATGGTTCGGATGTGCTTTGATGTGTTTGGATATCCCCGTCAAGATGATTTAGGTTATTCTGTGGGCCCCGTGTGTCGATGAGCCGCTACCCATTTGGGATGTGAGAGACTCACTCTCTGCCCGATGGCTTAGCGCGAGCTTTGAAGCATCGGGACTGTTCCCACACGGAATAACCTTCCTTTGAGTACCTATTGCCCCAGGTTCATGATAATCTAAGCAAAACTTCTTTTATCGAGAGTATTCTTGGGTATCCCCCTAGATGTAATTAACCAAGCGGAATATGTCCCCTTGGGAGTGCTCTTGGCCCCAGAACAGACACCTACACCTGAATCTCTGGTTATGAGTAGTGTACGTAGATATACTTTCACGGATATCGGTTTAACGTGCTTTCGCCCGATCTTGTTTGGATGGACACTCTTAACCTATCCTTGCGAGGTTTACCACACGTAGGCTCTCCACGTTTTGTGTTTTCTCTTGCTTGTTGTCTTGTCGTATGTCCCTTCTTATTTGATTTCTCTCCTCTTCGAATCACACATATGATTCGGGAGGGAGATTTATTCAAAGGGGGGAAGTATACGACGATCGACAGGCTAGCGACTCCTAAAATAAAAGAGAGAAAAACAAACGAAAATACCATCCTTTAGCAGCTAAAGTGATAGTTCTGCTCCATCCATCACCTTATCCACACCAGCCCTGGATCTATTGATTTTGAAATAGTTTGAACTAGTGTTTCCTTCCCCCTGTGGGAAATTCCACCTTTAACGGATGTCCAGTGGGAAAATCTCCAGACTGGCCCTCGGTCCCGTCCAGAACTCGTTCTTGCAACAACCTTGCAAAAGAATCAGAGATCCAATATGATCCTCGCAATCGCCAGTTTTTGATCTCTGCATAGCTAATCCACAAAAATAATATACTATTTTAAATACCATTTTATGTCTATTTTTGGTGATATTGCACTTTAAAGAAAGATATTTTTGTGTTTTTGTTGCATGTATAACATTTTCAGGCATTTGAAGCAAATATGACAAAAAGAGCGAAATTTGCAGCAAAAACAGCCGATTTTGGGGTTTGGCGCATGATGCGCCAAGCACGACATTTTTAAATTAAGGCGGTTCGAGACGAATTTTGCTCAAATTTTCAAAGGGACACTTGTTCTAAGCACCTAATTGAGTGATTCAATGCATATAGACACTTTGGAAGGTTCCAATTTGAAGAGATTTGACTCTTGGATCAAGGAGACACATATTTTGAAATTTAAAGTTTTGGCTTTTGAATTTTTTAGGTTTGAATTTTGGAGGGAATAGAGACTCTTTTCAGAGATGAGAAGAAGTCAACAAAAGGGAACTTTGGAAGGGACTTGGAAAAAGGAGGGGACGAAAAAGTTAGAGAGAGAGGATAGACTTGAGTTAAAGAGAGAAAAATGAGGAGATTTTATTCTAGGGTTATAAGAGGAGAGGAAATGTGAGAGATTTATTCTTCATTACATTTTTAAGAGAGAATTAGGAGAGATTGTAAAGAGAGAAATGCTCAGAGAGAACTTCTAAGGATTTGCTTGGGAATGATTGTGAGTTAAGTTGTATTTTTCAATTTTTTTGTTTGTAAACTTGTTTCTATATATGAAATCCGTGTTTTATCGTATCTTTCTCATGAATTATGAGTAGTCTTCTTTATCCTTCTCCCTACTTTGAAGAAATGGTTTTGTGAAGAACTGATTTTGTTTTCTATGATTTTAAATGTCAATAATTTTAATCTGACCAATTGAATTGTTAAAATGTACTAAGAATTTTATGTTATGAAAAGGGGATATAATTTTTACAATAAAGGGAGAATCACATTTGATTTCATGAGAGAGTATTTCATCCATGTGATTGGGTGCAAATAAATAAGGAAATATACTTTGTTGGATGTAGAATTGGAAGATTTTAAGGTGACATATTAGAATCCCCAATTTTGTTCAGTTGATTGGAAACTAATGTGAGCATTTTAGCCTTAAGGGGAGGGAGTAGTGGGAGCTCTGGAGTGACAGTCGGTATCCTCCCAGCATAACTAAGAAATTAGGGACTAAACTCTAGACTAGTCATCGTTCTTTATAATGCTCGGAAGAGGGTAGAGAATACTATTGTTCCTATGTGACACAAAAAAATTTTAAAATATATATTTCAAATGATTTCAATTTATTCACAAGCCATATTTTCATTATTAAAAGGAAGGATGTTTTCTTATACTTGAAATTTTCGTCCACAAAAACCTTAATTTTATTTCAACAATTTACTGTTGAAAGTTTAGCATCTAGTTTAATTTATTTGTTATAGTCGTACATCTGCATATTTAGAAGCATTTCACTTAAGTAGTTTAATTTCAAACTTCATACTTTGCTTTGTTTTTATTTTTATTTTATAATAGAATATAATTAGCCAACTTATATATATTTTCAGCTTTCCTGTGGGATCGATATTTAGGATTCTATTAGAGCCCTATATTACTTGAACGATGCGTATACTTATGTTATATGTAAATGAGAATTAAGATTTTAAAAGAAAATTTTAAAGAAAAATTATTTTCATTAAAATTACATTATAATTTGGGTTACTTTGCATCATTATTATTTAGCAACACAAATTCCCACACGACCAAGTTTTAGGCGCCGTTGTTGGGGAAGTAACGAAAAATATTAGTTAATTTTATTTTAAAATTATATATATATATATATATATATATATATATATATATATATATTATATAATGTTTTTAATTTAGTTTGAACATTTTCTTTGTTAAGTGTATTACTTATTTTTAATTACTTGTTTTTATTTTGTTTATGCGTAGTATAAGATCTGAAAACCCAGTACTGTTAGAAAATTTTAAAAACATCAAAAAGAGAAAAATCATTCTAGCAAAATGGCTTGCAACTCAAGTAATCTTGGAAATGAAAATGAACATCATCATAGATCTTTAAGGGATTATGCTAATCCTATAGTAGATGAAATTCATTTGAGTATACAAAATCCTGCTGTAGCTGCCAATTCATTTGAACTTAAACTTGTTATTATTCAAATGATACAAAACAATCAGTTTGGAGGAACACCAAATGAAGATCCAAATTTATACCTTGTTAGTTTTCTATAATTATGTGCTACATTTCAATATAATTGAGTGTCGAATGATGCTTCCAGACTTAGACTTTTTCCTTTTTCACTGAGGGATAAAACTAAGATGTGGTTAAACTCGTTAGCACCCGGATCTATCAGAACTTGGGGAGATTTATCATAAAAATTTTTATCTAAATATTTCTCACCTTCAAAAACTGCTAAACTTATAAATGATGTTACATCTTTTTGTTAGTTTGAAGGGGAATCAATTTATGAAGCATGAGAAAGATTTAAAGACCTCTTTAGGAAGTGTCTACACCATGTGTTGCCAGATTAGTTAATAATTCAAACTTTTTATGATGGATTGGTTGGATCTCTTAGATTGATAATTGACGATGCTGCTAGTGGATCATTAATATCAAAATCATTTTATGAAATATATTCATTAATTAAAGAGATGACTACTGATAACTTTCAATGGCCCTTAGAAAGGGTAAATCCAAAAAGAGTTGCCAGTGTTCATGATTATGATGCAATATCTATATTAGCAGCTCAAATAGATGATATATCAAAAAAGATAGATCAATATGGAATGAATTATTCTCAAACAACACCTGTGCTTGAGGAGAACTCATTGGGAAAAAATGATAGAATCTCAATCTTCTTATAAGACTTTAAATGCAATAAACAATCGTTCTAATAATTCTTACGTCAATTATTATAATCCTAGATGGAAGAGTCATCCAAACTTTAGTTAGAGTAATAATAACTCAAATACTTCAAATCCACAATGGGGAAACAATGCTGTGAACCCAGTGGGAAGCTCCAAAAATCAAGGAAATCAAACTTTTAAACCTTATTACCCCCCAGGATTTAATAATTTGCAAAGTAAGGTGAATATGTTATCAATAGAAGAATTGATATTGCAAATGGGAAGTCAGTTACAGAGTCAAGGAGCTGCAATCAGAAACATGGAAAATCAATTGAGATGTATTGCTACTGCACTTAGCAATAGACCTCAAGGAACATTGCCTAGTAATGTTGAAGTAAATCCTAAAGATCAGAATAAGGAGCAAAGTAAAGCTATTCAACTGAGAAGTGAAAAAGGATTAGAAGAAAGAGTTCAACGAGAAGTTGAAATTAAAAAAGATGGGGTGGAAAATGAAGATTCTAGTGAAGATTTTCATCTTGAGTCAGAAATTCTTATTAAACCAATGAAAATCATTATGGAAAGACCACCACTTCCATTTCCTCAAATATTGAAGCAGAAGTATAAAGATAATCAATTTTCAAAATTTTCAGAAATTTTGAGGAAATTAACGATAAACATTTCATTTGTTGAAGCTTTGGAACAAATGTCAAGCTATGTAAAGTTCATGAAGGATATACTTAATAAGAAAAGGAAGTTTGTAGATAATGAGATGGTTGCACTCAGTGAAGCGTGCAATGCTATAATTCAGAAGAAGCTTCCTGAAAAACTTAAAGATCCTAGAAGTTTTACAATTCCTTGTGCTATTGGCGAATGATTTTATGAAAAAGCTTTATGTAATTTAGGAGCCAGTATTAATCTTATGTCGTTATTAATTTTTAGAAGGTTGGGCTTAGGAGATATTTCACCTACAACTGTAACTCTTCAGTTAGCTGATTGATCGATTACCTATTCTAAAGGATTTATAGAAGATATTTTAGTAAAGGTTGATACATTTGTCTTTCCTGTGGACTTTATTGTATTAGATATGAAGGAAGATAAAGAAATTCCTATTATTTTAGGAAGGTCATTCCTAACCACTTGAAGAGCTTTGATAGATGTGTAGAAGGAAGAACTAACTATGAGAGTTAGTGATCAAGATGTTACATTTACTATTGCAAAATCAATGAGATACCCTGTGAAAGAACAAGAGATTGAATACTTCAGAATGGATATTAATGAGTATTTAAGCTATGAATATTTCAAAAAGACATATGAAAGTGAATTCAAAAAGGAATATATAGAATATCAAGACGAGGATAAAATCCAAGATGATTCTATGGAAGTGAGTATGCAAGAACTAAATTATGTTCAGGAGAAATTTAAAATGTCAGATCCTACAGAAAATGACAACAATTTGATTTCATCTATTAAGAAACCCCCTGAACTAGAATTGAAAACACTTCCTACACATTTGAAGTATGCATTTTTAGAAGATGCATCTACACTACCTGTCATAATATCCTCAGAACTAAATGATGCTCAAGAACAACAATTGTTAGAAACTTTGAAAAAATACAAGAAATCCTTTGGATAGACATTAGCTGATATTAAAGGAATCTGTCCTTCAATCTGTATGCATAGAATTTTGTTGGAAGATTAACATAAAAAAAAAATTGATATTAAAGGAGATTGAATCCAATGATGAAAGAAGTGGTTAAGAAATAAATTATAAAATGGTTAGATGCAAGAATAATATATTTTATTTTAAACAGTGCTTAGGTGAGTCCAATTCACTGTGTTCCAAAGAAAAGATGTATAATTGTAGTGACGAATGAGCATAATAAATTAATATCAACAAGATAAGTCATTAGATGACGAATCTGCATAGATTATAGAAAACTAAATTCTGTCACATAGAATGATCATTTTTCTTTACACTTTTTGGACCATATATTGGATGGATTAGCTGGGCACAAATATTTTTGTTTTCTAGATGGATATATCGGTTATCACCAAATATCTATTGCTCCTGGGGATCAAGAGAAAACAACATTTACTAGTTCTTATGGAACTTTTGCTTTTCGGCGAATGCCTTTTGAATTATTTAATACACCTGCAACATTTTAAAGATGTATGATGTCAATTTTCAGTGATTTGATTGAAAAATGGTTTGAAGTCTTTATGGACGATTTTTCTATATTTGAAACTTTCTTTGAAATATGCCTAAATCAATTAGAAAAAATTCTGGAACGTTGTGAAAAGACTAATCTTGTTTTAAACTGGGAGAAATGTCAATTTATGATAGCATGAGGAATTGTTCTTGGATATAAAATTTCAGAAAATGACATGGAAGTAAGTCCTGCAAAAATTCATGTTATAATCCTGTAAAAATATAATGTCACAAATCTTAAAGCAATTTGACGGTCATGATAGAAGACGATCGTTGAAGGTTCAAATGACTAACTAACAACATGTCTTGGTGGAGTGGACGATCATTGGAGGATCAAACGATCGATCAAGCACAGAACCGTCTGATCGATTAGCAAACCAAAGCTCTGTAGGTCATTTAAAGACGGTCCAGACGATCGACACTATCTGAGACGACCGATCAAGTATCAAAACCCATGTTAATTGGTTACCGACACACAACTCAAATTCGATCAATCAACTGAGCTAGGCAATCGAATGGCTCAATATCAGTGGGGCGGCCTAATTTAATCTCTTATTGTACTTTTCCTATAATTTACTAAAGTAGCCCCTCAAAAGCTAATGATTAGGAGGCAAATATGTAATTGTAACAATCATACTCCTATATTTATAAAAAGGGGTCACTTCACATAAAATGGTGACACATCTCACGATTCTCTACTCTTATCAGATCTACCTATGAATTATAAATAGGATAATCATTTTCAAGGACAGGGACTCCGAACATAATTCTCACTAAAAATATAGAGAGCACATTTAACTCTTTTCTTCATTTCATCCTTCTTCTTTTACTAGGAACTAGATCCAACAAAATATAACACCAAAATTTTAGTTTTACATCTACACCAATTAAAATTATCATATTGCATAAAAATACCATCATTTTAACTTAAAAAAAATGAAATACACATGTCAATGCAAAGGTAAGGTAATATGCATGTAAAATACAAGTTTATCAGGTAGATATGTAAATACATAGAAATCGAGTGGTAAGAATGTAAATCTTCCTAAAAGAAATTACAAAGAATTATCTGCTTGTTTATCTAAAGGATAAAGGACAGAATGCGATATGCGTTCCACGTCAGCCTCGTGCGGCAACTTTCCTCCGTGGCCGACGTCAGCCAAGCGGGCGTCTGGTCGCCGCGGTGGGCTTTTTTGGTCCCAACATCGATGCCTTGGTCGGCCCCTAAAGAGGCCCAAGAGCCATTCCTTCCACGTATGCAAACTGCACGGTACGTGCTTCCAGCTCATTTTTCTGATGAATATTGTGCCACAATAGTTAGATATGTATTATAAAATGTTTTTGGAGCATTTACATACATGCCACCGTATTCTTGTGTATTTACATTTACAACCCCCTAAAATTTAATTATTATGTTTATGCCACTATAACATTAGTTTTTTAACCTATCCAAAATATCACTTATATTATTTTTTTTTTAAATAAAACAAATCATGTTATGTATATATTTCTATATAATTATGAGATTAAAATATCATGGAAGTAAATATCAAAATAGTTAAATATATAAGAATTATGTGGTAGTACTTAAAACCCCCTATATATGCATATTCTACTACTTTATCATTATTTTATAAAAAAATTACTACTATTATTATTAATTTATTTGATTTGAATCCAAGGGGTAATTTGATTTCATGTTCTCCTCATTTTTTTTTAATTTGTTTTCATTTTATCTCATTTATAATTTGATTTGAATAAAAATATATGATATTTTTAAAAATATATTTTATTAAAAAATAATTTTTTTTATGGTGATGAAGATAATCATTCACAAGGCAATAGCCACAGTGATGGTTAATGGCTATCAGCGGTTGTCAGAGGTGGTAGTAGGCAATGAAAACCAAGCGTTATTGAAGATGGTGGTCGGCGATAATTGATTAAGGTGACAATTTAAGAAGATAAGTGACAACATCGTGTAATATTGATGGCGAAGTTTGACGATGGCCGATGGCAATGATAGTTATGTTTAAAATTACTCTTAATAATTTAAAATTATTTTGGAATGTTTCAAAAATAAGTTGATTTATTTAAATAAAATAAAAAATATATATTGAATTAACTTATTCTGGGTATGTATGTAAAAATTGAACTTTAAATATTCGATATGTAAATACATAAGAATTGAGTGATATGTACGTAAATCTTCGTTTTATGTTTTTTCTTCAAATAAGATATATAACGTGAATGAAACGGACATAAATTAATGCAATTTGGGAGAATTTTGAGAGATATTTGTGTATGTAAGACGTACGCAGAATTGCGTACATGTTAGTTACATGTAGGTTACACTTCTGTTACACGAAGAATTACACTTAGATTATACCCCTTGTAATTCTGTATGCAACTTAGAATAACCTAATATGTATGCAACTCTGCGTACGTCTTACGCACGCAAATATTTCTCGAGAAATTTTATATAAGAATAGTATACAAAAACATATATCATTTATTTAGATTTATATAGAAACTTTGTCTCATGTATTTGTAACCAGATACCATGGCAATGAAATATTTATTATAGAAATTTGCGACATGAAGTTTTAAATTATTTGTTGACATATATAGTTTATGAATGCTGCCAAATTCTAATGTTGGTGTTAGCCGAAAGGATAGAAAGAAAAGAAAAAATCAAAAACTACTTTTGCCATGTGTCAAGGGCAGTGATACTTATTTGCTGCGTGGCATTACAATTCCTGCCAATTGGACGAGTTCTGTGTTATTTTACTTTTTCACTCTATATCTAGCATTATATATATATATATATATATATATATATATATATATATGTTAGAAATTTCATGCCTACTTATCTATTAGTAAGACTTATGCCTTCCTATTAATTAAAATTTACATGTATAAGCCTATCAATATGCATGATGAGGGTCCCTAAAGAACTTTAGGATCCAAAAAAATGTGCAAAATGATAGAATGAGCATGTGTTATTTTAGGTTAACTCGAATGTAAAATACATTCAAAAGAAAACAAAACATAAACATAACATATTCTAGATAAAAATACAGCCCATTTGCCGGAATGAATCTTATGATCCAGACTGCCCAACTCATTAGGGTATAGCTCTCCGTATAGAAGTATGTTTAGGGCTACATTACAGATGTGGNCTATTAATTAAAATTTACATGTATAAGCCTATCAATATGCATGATGAGGGTCCCTAAAGAACTTTAGGATCCAAAAAAATGTGCAAAATGATAGAATGAGCATGTGTTATTTTAGGTTAACTCGAATGTAAAATACATTCAAAAGAAAGCAAAACATAAACATAACATATTCTAGATAAAAATACAGCCCATTTACCGGAATGAATCTTATGATCCAGACTGCCCAACTCATTAGGGTATAGCTCTCCGTATAGAAGTATGTTTAGGGCTACATTACAGATGTGGTTGCATGAATCTTGAGGAGATCCAACGGATCACAAGAAAAGAGCAGCAAAAGACCGAGCACTCTGGTGTCATTCCAGTCGGCCGAATTTTGGGCTGACCGAGTGTTAGTCCGACCAAAGAGTATCACACATCTATATAAAGACTTAACTAACACAAAGGGCATTCATAAGAACAAGTGTCACCCGACATGAAATCCTTCTATATAGATTCATCGATCGAAGATAGGTTGTCTATCAGATTATGGTATTGTGCCATCTGCTTGATAGAATAATCTTTCCAAAGAAAAATGATTATTCACAATAGCTTTCATTGTAAAAAGTGACCCAAGATAGTTCATTTGGTCAAACAAACACAACGTGATGAAGTAAAACAACTACTAATACGAAACAGTGCCTAGAACAGTTACAGATATGAAACGACGCCAACAACAGTTAAAGATCAAAATATGCCTACTTCAATTATAAATATATAAATGTGTGATGGCTCATAAAAAAATGTAATATTCCTATCAAATGAGGGACAATCAAGTAATTTATTAGACCACTTCTATGACTTACAAATAGAAGGGTCATTTCTATGGAAATGACTAATAGAACTATTCCGACATCATTGTTGTTATTTATGACTTATTTTTTTTTTCTCATTTTTCTCTTATTTTTCCTATATGACCAACCCTCAATTCATGGAAAAATTATTGCATGCGGACATCGTATACAGAGATGCATGCAGTGTGCGATCTACACTGTAGATCAAGGTGATCTATGGTAAGGATGCAATCAAATTTTTTTAAAAAAAAATTAAAAAATTTAAAGTGGGGCCCACCGAAATACATCCTCACCGTAGATCACCGTGATCGACGGTGTAGATCAGACACCGCATGCATCTCT
>NEWO01000275.1:739953-761308 GCA_003013225.1 Phalaenopsis aphrodite | reverse complement strand
GAAAATTGTTAAGGAACATACGAGCTGCAGTCGTAACTGTAATTTAATCATTTCATTTGGAGGCAACCGCCCATTCAGAAAGCTCTGATAGTAACAGCTATGTTGTTGGGTCTTTGGGTCAAACCACGCAAACAGAGAAATCTGGCCACATCTTTCCTGGTGTGAAATTATTATGAGTGTGAATATAATGATACACCAGATGTGATAATAGCTCTTTTTTGAGCTGACGTAAATAAAAAAATTTTCTCCCTCGATAAATAGTTGCAAGCGGTGGATTTGATTTGCTTTAAATTTTTAAGTCATTAATTTTACTCGAATGTTTAATTTGTTACTTTGAAGTTTTTGTTTAAAAATCAACCCCTCTGGTTGAGATTCACCATCAACACAACCATCATCCAGGATTTAAATATTTAAAACTTTTTCTTTTGAAGTTTGTTTACGTTTTGTCAGTTTGAGTCTTTTAGTATATAAACCTTGCCAACTACAATCCTAATAAGGAGAATCAAACTAGGTGATTTGGACGTGAAAATTTTTGTATTATGATTTGGACTTTTATCAAAGCTTACATAAACTTTTCAACCCTAGCCCTTAATAGGACAATAATCAGACTAGTTGAGTGAGACTTACAACACCATCCTCTAGACAAGAAGACCCGATTCACTTTTTTATAAAAAAATATGAACTATTAGAGTGCAAGTTTAGTATTAATCCTTAGTGGCATTCTCAAATCAATTGAGTTTTAAGAGATTTTACAAGCTTATAAGGATTTGCACGATCTTTTAAACTATGATTTTGATATGAAATCTACTTTAAGAAACACATGTAAGATTTTGAAATTATGTATAGTTGACTTACTTTATTAAACATTTTAAAGTATTTATAGCTCCCGAACATACAACTTATTATTTGCGTAAGCATTAAAAATACTCACAAAGATTTTCAAAACATTGCAGTTAACACGAGAAAAAATCTCGGAGTTTGCATAAACCTCGAAATCATTCAAATTTTGTAATTTTTGTAATATTATAATTTTGAATCACAAAGAAATTTGTTTTTATGTTTTAAAAGGAATCACCTTCTCTGTGTTAGCATGTGATATTGTGAATTTGATGGTGTAACAAAATGTTCCATATTTAAGCTAATCTTACAAGCCTTATAATTCATACTGTATTAATACATACTTTATATTATTTGTACCTAAATTTGAAATAATTGCAACTCTATCAGCTTAAGTTAAAAATAAACCAATTTCAAACTAATAACCAAATCCTAGGAATCTAAATTTAAAAACTCAATTTAAATTAATTTTCAAATCCTTAGGAGCCAAAAGTTTGAAAAAATCAATGTTAAGAGCCTAAATTTTAAAAATTCAAATTTTAAATATTTTTACTATTTTAAATAATTCAAAATTTTGAGTCATTTTAAATTTAAATAGTCCAAAGAAATTAAGTTATTTCGAAGTCCAAACCATTTGAAAATTTGGTTACATGCCAACAACAACCTCGTTAGTGAATGACAACATGCTCAGTTACCTATAAGACACAGTGGTCAACGTCGTAGGACAACGTGACCAGAGATTGAAGCGAAGTATCTAACTCAGTTTATAAGGCACTAATAGCCTCAATATACATGCAAAAGGTCATATCACAAGCACAAATTTTCCCAAATAGATACTATAATGTCCCTAAAGTTACTTCATTCACCGAACAAGTACTCATATTTCCCAGGATAGCTTCCTAAATCTCTTGAATTTTTTAAAAAAATTTCCAGATAAATCGACAATTTCCTTGAATGATAATCAATGCACAAGACAAATGAGCTTCATCACACAGACATTTTGAAAATTACCTTACTGTCCCATTTAATCCCTTCTCAAGCGAAGCGTCACCATCGAAGACGACGAGATATTGTTGAAGCAATAACGATGAACAATAAAATAAAAAATACAACACAAATCTTGGTCTTTTTTTCCTAATTTTTCTTTTACAATATAAACTACACAAATAGTAAATTAGGGAATAAAAGGGTTGAATCACCATTTTCAATCCCGTAAGTGAAGTGGGATTGGTTCGGGTAGATGCTGCTAGAGTAGGGTTTCAGGATCAAGCTGGACTCGAATGAGAAAAGAAGATCAGCAATACTCTCAAACTAAGGGAAAAAATTTGCGTACATAAGACGTACGCAGAGTTGCGTACGTCTGTAACCTGAAAATAGAGTTACAGGAAGGATATTTGGAGGTTATAACCGCATTAAAGCCCCTATAACCCACCTGTACCTTCTAGTAAGTTCTGCGCTTCTGTTTTCATATATATGTAGGTTACAGGGGCTATAACGCGATTATAACCTCCGAATATCCTCCCTATAACCTATTTGCAGTCTACAGACCAAATTGAGGGAAGCAGAAGACCTTGGTACAAGGCTCGGCAAAGCGGCTAGGGCAAAGCGGCTAGAGCAAAGCGGCAGTGAGGCAGACAAAGGCGTAGGGAGACTCATGAGCGGCTCCATCTAGGGCAGACTGGTGGAGGAAATAGGGCAAGACAGAAAATAGGTATGCTATTAAGTTAAATTAATTTCTCACCACACCCCCTCCCTTTTTTTTTGGTTCATTTTCCTGAGATGATATCTACGCGTAACAATTGAAGTTTACATGTTACATATGAATTGAGTGGCAGGGATGTAAATCTTTCCAAAAAAAAAAAAGGTCAAAATGTGAGGAAAAATTGAAACTAATCAAAATGATCACCAAATACAAAACAATAGATGCCAAACCAGATACCTTCACCAAGCAGTCCTTCCAAGCTCCAATCAGTACACGACCATAAAAAGTCCCATATTGTCTCTCTTAAGTGTCAAGCCACTCATCCACCTAAACATTCTCTTTTCAGCGACAGGTTTTATGCTTCTCTTTTAAAGGCCAACTTTACGCGCTTGAAGGATTGCGAGTCTCGCCATTATTTTATAAAATTTTCCTTTTATGTCCGTATTTTTCAATCACACAATTGGCCCGATGCATTCGTCTACTTCAACCAACCAACTTAGAATTTTACTAACAAGTTGAGAGTAATGAAACATAAAAAATAAACAAATTAAAGTTATACAATATAACCGATGAACATATAATTGAGGGAGAAAAAAACATGCTTTGAAGTCTTATGGAACATAAAATAGGTTGTATGTTCTCGCTATTTACGTCAAGATTTACATACATACCAACTCAATTCATACATATTTACATATCTTACCCCTAAACTTGTTTTTACATATGTCATTTTACCTATGCATGCATGAAAATGCACACTTCCATTTTTTTTGAGTTAAAAATAGCAGTATTTTTAATGTGATATTAAAGATTTGGGTGGTATAAATGTAAAAAAGAAAATGTTAGCCGTAAGATATGTAAATACATGAGAATTGGGTGGTATGCATGTAAATACCCCTTATTTCAAACAAATTTATGCTTCACCTAAAACTTGTTACGCTTACTCGAATGGTCTTTATACAGTAATAAGGTAATCATTAGAATTCTGCACATTATTCAACTTCATTAAAAGCCTCCACATACTTCCATCTTCATTAAAACCTCTTTATAGCACTATTATTTGAAATTATTATGAATGTATTAGAATATGCATAAAGCTTGAGAACATAGCATCATATGTAAGATGATAAAACAATTTCATGGAAAGTATGACAATTTACATGTCATATTGTATACACAAATATGAATATACAGAAATTTTAATTGACCTTTATCTCGTAGAGTCGAGCCCACTTGTTGAAATGGTTGAATCGAGCCACCTGCAGAAATGGTTGAATCAAGTCCGTCTACCAAAGAAACTAGTCGAGCTTATCATCTTCCTACTCAAGGATATGACTTAGACTTATCCTTGTGAAGGTAGCAACTTGAGAAAGACATCATGACCAACTGGGACACCCGTCAATCTCTCCTTCAAAGAGGTAGCCCGACACTGAGGTTCAATCCCATCGCCCAAGCATTGAGACTAGCCCTTGTATCGGCAATACCTAACATTAGTTGATAATGCCTCGTATACATGATACTGGTCAGAGAGAAATCAACACCATAGTCCTTGATGTCCTACTCCAATTTTATATTATTCTCTACCTTACGTATAAAATGGAGGATAAAAGGAAAGGTGGGATCGATCGCTCTCTCGTTTTTTCCTCTTCAGCTATCTTTCCTGAAAGGCTCTCTCTCTCTCTCTCTCTCTCTCTCTCTCTCTCTCTCTCTCTCTCTCTCTCTCTCTCTAAAAGTCTATAATTTGAAAAAACTTCTAAGTAGCCAACTTTCCTCGGATTCATCGGAGGTCGAAAATGGATATATCCTCAAGGTTTCTTCCAAGATTCTCTTTAATCTTACTCTCTCCTTATAGCACTCTTCTTGTATATACCTACAGGCAATATGAAACCCTATTCACTAAAAGGATTCAACATTCTGAAAGGTACAGTGAGTGTGGAGCTCATACATAAAGTACGAGAGGAAGATCCTTATTTCTTTAGGAAAACGACCTCTAAGAATGATGGATTACACTAGAGACATTGTGACTCAATAAATCAGCCAGCTGATAGAAGCAATGAGAATGAAAATGTAAGACATGAGGGAAGCATTTCAAACTCATTCTCGGACCAAAACATATACTAAGTGGTCAAGATCAGCAACTCATGCTCAGGATCCACGAAGAATAGAAGGTGTGTCGCGGTAAAGAGCACCAACATCGGAGACGCAAAGACAAAGACAATCGAGACGAGCTATGTGTTCGGGACTTACAAAGGGTTAATGTGAGAAGCTTCTTGGATCCAATTTTCAAGCAAGAAAGACCGCGCACGAACGATTTCAATCGATCAGATCAAGAGGGGTCTGTCGCAGACTCCATTGAAGAAGAGAGAAGAAGACAAATTTTCTCCTAACTACCATGATAAAGATGACAAGAGTAGTAGAAGGCAAAGACAGGCAGGGACCACATTCTCGAGATAAATTCAGAAAGCTCAAGCTCCAAGGAAAATCAAGATTCCGTCGTTGGAATCTTATAAGGGAAAATCAGATCCCTTTGACCATTTGACATCCTTCGAATCAGCTATTTGTCAAATTAGGATATATGACGACATAAAATATCGTTTAGTCTTCAACGCGTTGAAGGAATCCGCCCTATGTTGGTTCAACCATTTGCTCGTAGGAGTTATCACTTCTTGTTGTGTGTTCAAACAGATTAGCTCAATTCGCAAGCATGCAAAAGTAGTCGAAAAGCTCCCAAGCACTCCTGAAAACATCAGCAGCCTAATGAAACTTTGAGCAGTTTCATCACCCGATTCCAAAGAGAAATGTTAGATGTTCAAGGCTTCGAAGTCGTCACATACGTTGCCCTGACCCAAGGTCTGCTAGAAGGGTCGTTTTGATATGCTCTCGATTTGTAGAGGCCGAAGATGCTAGCAGAGCTCTTGGAGCTCGCGAACAGTCATAACTCAGCAAAGGAATGTAACTATCGCCCTGAGACTTTACAACCACTGGAGTCCAGGGAGAGGAATCAAAATTGATTTTGTGATAAACAGAGATGTCAAAAAAACCGTTTCGGGATAAATAAGCATTCGAACGCGTATGACAAGCCTACTCATCGAGATGGAATAAACACAAAGAAGTCGCTCAAAAAGAGACCAGAGAAAACTCAAAAGCTACTCTGACTCACCCCTCATGTCGTCAACATCAAATTGTTGAGATTTTCGATGGTCAAGATAGTGGAAGCCATCCAAAATAAAGAATACTTCAAGAGTCATTCTCTCTTAAGGCAGGTATGCACACCCATGATCTTAATTGTTATTGTTACTGCGCATACTATTGAGATCACGATCATGATACTAGGGAATGCTGACATCTCCTTAACCTAATCGAAGAGTAGATCAAGGCAAAAAATTGAAGGACTTTGTGGCCACCGAAGCCCACACTTAGGGCCCGTTCGGGACAGCTTATAAGTGTGGGGGCATTTTTGAAAACGTTGTGGTACCATTTGAATCGCGTGTTTTGTCCGCTTATCCTAAAACGCGGTTCCATTTTTACACTAAACGCAAACCACGGGTCGAATCCCGCGGTCAACTCGGGGGTCGAGTTTTAGGATAAGCTACTTATCCTGAAACATACAAGCTACCCCAAATGCACCCTAAATGACAGGGGAATGTGTCTGCTGAAGGCAACAACAATAATCCTGCTCCTACAAGGCTAGTTCACATCATTGGAACCGTGCTCGCCATTTTGGGAGGAGACAAACCCAAAGCCGAACGAAGACCAAGCCTGAAAAGAGATGAGAAGCTTATTCAGCCATTTTAATTGAACGAACCACACCAATTCACACCCCCTCCCCTTTCCTTTTCAATCAAGTCCTCAGATAGGGCTGTCAATTTGGCTTGTTGTTCGTGAACAGCTCGTGTTCGGCTCATTAAGCAGCTCGTGTTCGGCTCATTCGTTAAGCCTAACGAGCCGAACACGAACAAATTTTTAAGCTCGAAATGTAAACGAGCCGAACACGAACAACAGTTTGTTCGCTCGTGTTCGGATCGAAATGGCTCTAAAAAAAATTATATAACTTTTTATATAACAATATATTACATATATTATTTATATAATATTATATTATATATATTTATGTCTAAGGTTAAATCATAACACCTCATTGTGGCAATGTGGTTAATGTCTTCATTTGTATAAATTTGATCCAGATTCGAATCCCACACTTTACATCTATTTTTTCTCAATTTTAGTTTAACGAGCCAATTTTGAGCCGAACACGAGCCGAACACGAACACGAATATTTAAATCGAGCCGAACACGAACACACTGTTCATGAGCCAAATTCGAACGAGCCGATTTCGAACACGAGCTATTTCAAACGAGCCGAACATGAGCCAAGCCTGAGCTCGCTCAAACTCGGCTCGTTTACAGCCCTATTCTCAAACATTGATTTGCCTGTCGACGGGAACCCCTTTAACAATGCAGTCGTGATCACCATCATCATTGAGGATTACCAAGTCAACAACACATTGATAAACACATGCAGCTCTATCAACATTATGTTTGAGAGAGCATTCAATAAGATGGGAAACAATATAAACCGATTGGCTCCCACTTTCGGACCATTGCACGAGTTTTCAGGAGAACAAAAGGAGACATGTGGATTCATTATCCTCCCATCACTTAAGGAGAAGGAGACCTCAATTCATCATCATTGAAGTATCAAATAAATAAAATGTCATCTTTGACAGACCTGTATTGAATACTTTCAAAGCAATCATATCCACTTATCATGTCGCCATCAAATTTCCCGTTGGTCGGCAAATCATCGCCATTTGAGGGAATTTGATTCAGTCATGAGTCAACTACTTAAGGGTCTTGGATAACATGCAGGAGGATCTTTTCTTTATTGAGTAGAATAAAGGCTGCAACCTTGAAGCCACGAAGGCCCTAAAATCGTGGTTGTATCTATAGATGAAGCGAGGACCTTCTTAGTCAACACCGATTTCAGCAACGAACATCGGGTTCATCTCATTGATATCCTTAGAAATCATCGTGAGGTCTTCACATAGAGTCCAGTCGAGGTGCCAGAGGTGGATATTGACATCACTTGCCACCATATAAAAGTTAAAATGGGGTCCAGACCACTGAAGCAAAAGATGTGAACAACAACAAATACCTTGTTTGAACCTACTCATCAACAAGTCTTGAAGTTCTTGGGCATCAGAACTTTGCATAAAGTACAGATCCTGTGTGGCTCGCCAATGTAGTAATAGATAAAAAATTAAATGGTAAATGAAGAATGTGTGTGAATTTTACCAATCTGAATGTACCCAAAGATAGACATCCCACACTGCGAATTGATGCACTTGCCAATTCGACAGTGGGGTGTCCGGTCATGAGCTTCTTAGAAGCCTTCTCAGACTATCATGAAATCATGATGCACCCAACCAATATCGAGAAAATTGCCTTTATCACAAAAGAAGTACTTTGCTACAATATAATGCCCTTCGAATTGAAAAACATCGGAGCAACCTATCAAAGGTTGATGGACATATTTTTTGCTAAATTAAAAAGAAAGATATATTGAAGTTTGCATCGATGACATCTTGGTAAAAAGTAAGACACCACAACAACACATAATTGATCTCGAGAAAACTTTCAATACGTTAAGAAAGTTTAAGCTCAAACAATTCACCTCAGGAAAGTTTCTCAGGTATCAACTTACTCCTGAAGGGATGAAGTCGAACTCAGAAAAAATGCAAGCCATATTGGACATGCCACTGCTAAGGAACCTTAAAGGAATGTATGTTTTAGTTGGGCAAAAAGCAGACCTTAATAGATTCATATTAAAATCTGGAGATTGTTGCTCTTCATCTTCAAGAGCATCAAAAGCGCCAAACAGTTCGCCTGGATTAAAGAATGTGATCAGGTCTTCGCACAACTCAAAAATCTATTTTCATCATTGCCTTTGATGAACATCCCAATCCTTGATGAAGATTTGGACACTTAGGCATTGGTAGAGAAGCTATCAGCTATTAGGTCAGCAAGATACTCCAAGGAGTTGAACAAAGGTATATGAGCATGGATAATGTGCATTGGCACTCATTACTTTGGCTCAAAAAATACAATCGAACATCTAAGCTCACACCATCCGCGTGGTGACCGACCACCCTTTGAAATTAATATTGACCAAGCCTGACCGCTCGGAAGGTTACTAAAATGGACAGTGCAACATACTAAGAATTCCACATCTTGTATACACCAGAATAGCCATTAGGGTCCAAGTCGTCACCGACTTCCTGCCCTACTTTTCCAAAGGGTTACCAAATGATGGAATCAACACAAAAGATGATCGCATCTGGATGCTTTGCATAAATGGAGCTTCAGGGATCTCGTGAAAAGGAGTAGGAAAGATCTTACGCAACTCGTCTAAATACAGCTGTCATTCAATACAACACAATTTTGATGCTACAAACAATCAAGCGGAGTATAAGGCTTTAATCATTAGCCTTCGATTCTCACTAGGAATGGGAGTCACTTACCTTATCATAGGATCTGATTCCCAGGTAGTCGTAAATCAGATCAACGGATTATTCGAGACTCGAGACCAAGTCATGCACAGATAATTGACCAAAACAAAAGCAGAAAAAAATAAGCTCTAGCATTTTCAAATTGAACACATTTCTAGGGATAAAAAATAAATCGTTGAATTCCTTTCAAAAGGAGAAAGCACCCAAAATCAATGGTTCCTGATCTTGCATCAACAAGCTACGGAAGAGGTTCAGGTCGTGAATCTACAAATTCAGCCAGTTAACAACTAGCTCGATCTGTTCCTATAGTTCCTATTGATGGACAAAGTCCCAATAGATGTACAAGGTCCAAAAAAACTCAGAAAAAAGCAACACATTATACGATGATTGACGGGGAACTATTTCGAAAATCTATTACCTCTACTTCACAAAGATTCGTCAAGGAGGATGAGAAGGATGGAATCTTACGTGAAATTCACTCTGGGGAATAAGACAACCACTTCAATGGTAGAACACTGGCTAATTGAATCCTTCAACAAGGATATTTCTAGTCTACTCTCCGAAAAGATGTTAAAGAATTCTTCAAAAATTTTGAAGTGTCAAAATTTGCTTCAATAAGGTTTCAACCTCCCCACAAAACACGGCCTATATATAGTCTATTGCTCTTCACAATAAGGGGAATAGACCTCATAAGGCCTTTCCTTAGGGAAAAGGGCAGCGAAAGTACATATTATTCATTATTGACTACTTCACCAAATGGATTTAAGTTAAACCCTTGGCTACAATCATGAATGACATCGTCTGAAAGTTCGTATAAATCGATATCATATGTCGATACAGATTGCATATGCTTATCATCACCAAAAATGGCACCCAGTTCGCGGATAAAAAGATGAAAGAATTTTGTAGCAACCAAGGGATACGACTAAAATTCAAGTATGTTCATCATCTAACGTGCAACAGTCAAGTAGCAGTCCCTAATAAACTTATTCTGAATTTGCTCAATAATAAGTTGGAAGGAGCTAAAGAAAATTAACCAGAAGTGCTCCCCTTAGTTTTATGGGCACCCCGCACGACGCCAACAACTGCTACAGGTCAAACACCTTTTGTCATCTCTCATGGGGTGGAAGTGGTCCTCCTTATCAAATATGATGTATTTAGTCAAATGGTTATTACAACTTCAAGTTCTGAAGAGTTCGAGTTAGATGACTTGAAAGCAGCGAACAACAAAAGCTTGCAAGATTCACTAAAGCTCTTGGAAGAACTTCGAGATCAAGCATCCTTATGATAGGAGGAAGCCAAAAGGAGAATGGTAAAATAAAATAAAGTAAGGGTAAAAGAATGACGATTTAAATCGAGAGACCTTATCTTATGGAAAGCAGATGATGCATAAAATTCAAGACACCGTGGTCTGGCCCTTACGTGATAAAGGAGCAAGCCGGGTCAGGAGCCTATATGTTGATCACCTATTCAGATGAACAGATCCCTAGGATGTGTAGTGGGGATGAACTCAAAATCTAAGGTGAGAACTTAAGCAACATCCACCATCACACAAAGATAAGTATCACAAACACTGAACTTGCGTATACACAAATTTTCCTGAATATAAAATCCTCCCAAAAAAAAGGCAAGATAATCGACAAAATTCTAGATCACTCGTCAAAAATTGTAAATTTTAGGTGATGTCAAAAAGATAAGGACTACTCTCCCAAGAAAGTTGGAAACCCCCAGACAACCTTGTAGTAATAGCTAAAAGCCTGCAAAAATATAAAACCTTAAAGAGAGACGAAGACACCTCAAAGTGAAGGACTGGCCTATCTAGTTGAAAACGTCATCTTGAATTAAAAAAAAATATTTGATGAGTTACGAGGGAGGGAGTATGTTACCTTCATAGTCCTCTTGTTAATTTGTCTTTTTTGTAGTTAAGATTCCACATATACCATCGTTCTCATAGGTTTGCAACCATTTAAAGTAAAGTAAACGTGGAATGATACAAACACACAATAGACAATGGAATAAAAAAAAATAATAGAAGCACAAGTTCAAAGTCAATACAAAAGCAAATGTGATTTATTCAAAGATCTTCACAAAGTACATCATCAGCTTTAACAGAAACAGAAGATGCGATTGGGTAAACTTCTTCGACATCACTTACAAAAAGAAAAAGTTCAAGCTCCCCAAGGTCGCCAAAGGCCAAATGCAAAACCAGTCGTTGGCACCTTAAGGACCCCAGAACTAAACCTCGCCACCGCCTCACCTAACTTCGAAAAAAGAGAAAGAGGTAGGCGAACTGATCTCACGTCAAACCTATCGATTGAAAGCCATCATGACCGATAGAGTTCGTCGAGGATTCGTGGCGTACTTGAGGGGCTCTCTTAATAGCAAAAGAGTCTCCCTCCAATAAGCTATGAGGAAACTTCCTACTCGCCCACCTTTTTTGAGCGAGAAATTCCCAACTTCAAAATTCAACGAACTAGAAGAGTGTGACCAAAACAGCTAGGTCGAATAATCCATTGATTCCAACCCTATCATCTCTTATTCTGTCGTTGAAGGCATCCACTATAACACCCTCACGCTTCAAAAACTTCACTGACAAATCATTTTGAGGACGAGTCCAAATAGGGGAGCAACATCCCTATTTATAAGCAAGAACAACAAGAGCTTTTCATAAAAGATGTAAAGGTGTTCATGTATCAGAGAAGTGCATCAAAAAATATGGGAGATAAATGAGCCCACTTTTCATATCCTGTCAAATAAATGTTTTTTCGCTGGCACTCAACCTTACCTAGCCCATCATATTGATTGGGTTAGTCAAAGCTCGACTTCCCAGAAAGGACAAATGAAGCAAAAGAGATAAGGCAATAAATGCGCCACGAGAAAAAAAAGAGAGAGCAACGGGACCCAAAAGAACATTACACTCGGGGAACTCGGAACGCCTCTGAAAAGAACCACCTTATAGACACCAGAGATAAACATAACAAAATATTACCTTTACTAATTCCATTACAAAAAGTTACAATGGGCTGTAATTACATTCCTAATCACAATACAAGGACACATAGGTACGCCACTTAGTTCGATTTTCTAATTATGAAGGATAATTCTCACTTCAGCCTTGAATTATGAAAATGAGCAGTAACAAAACCCGCAACTCACTAAACGGAAGTCTACTCCAGCCAACAAAGAAGGATTGAATGAGAGAAGTAAAGGAAAAGTTCTGTCAAAAGAGCTTAAGTGTCTTGTGGCCCCGACTTTGTGTGTCAAACAAGGAAGCTGTTAGGACAAAAAATAAAAGCCAAATATATAGACTCTTACACTCATACATCCAACATAATTGGGGCGCAAAGAAGACTTTCCTCTTAAAATAGAAGGTGCTCCAACACCTTTTTTTAGGAGTAAGATCCCATGGCACATTCAAGAGGCTTCTTTGTATGTAGAATCCAAACAAGCAAGCGTTCAAATTCAACGGACGAGAAGGCCTCCTTCGGAATTCAATGAACAAGGAGAGTGAAGTCAGTTTAGACTGACTCGGGAGGGTTGAAGAAGTACAACTTTTTGAAAGAGGTGTAAACATAAGGAAGTATCATGTGCATTTATAGTAAAACACTCCCTCTAAAGTGTTGAAGAAGCTCAACTTCTACAAGGAAAAAAGCATAAGGCCCCACCACAATGGGACAATTCATGACATTGCTCTTTTTTCTATAAAAAGATGTGGTGGTGTGCATTGACTTATCAAATCTGAGAATATCTTGACCAGTCTGGATTGCTCTGACATAAACAATAAGATTGCACCAGGATTACGGTTGCGTCGTGCGATTGAACAAAAACCCGAGCTTACTCCCAACATTCAGCGCAATCAGTCATCAAAAAACATCTAAAGATAATAGTAAATGTATTCCACCAATCATCCATTTTTTCTAGTTAAAGAGTCAAATTGGTTGTTCAAAAACATTACAAGAGTTTATGATCGGGAAACTCAAATTTAGCCAGCTCCATAGAATAACAAATAAATCTTTAACTCGAAAAGCCAAAAGACTGTTGAGTTATCAAAAAACACGAATTATGAACTTCAATTCATACTTATATAAAAATACAAAAATGTGCCTTCATATCCCTTACAAGGAGAGAATTAAGATATAAAGGAAACAACAAGATGTCATGCCTTCTTATAGTCTTCAAATAACGTAATTTCCAAATGAAACAGCTAAGGACCCAAAATTTTGCCAAAAATGGAAAAGGATTCCGAATTCACGAGCTCCTAATAACATCATTTCTCTCTTGTATAAGGATATTACATAACCTAATAGAGAAATCACAACTAAAATGAGTACTCATGGCTAGTATCTTAAAAGAAAATGGTACAGTCAAATCTTTACTAATAATTACTTTTCTTGCTTATCCATAAGCTTTGGTCATAAGCCTTTTCAAGGCCAGCGACAAATGAAAATGGCCACCTCAATGCTCAAGCAACGAAAAATCTTAAGTTGCAAAAGCAAGTTCCCTGGATGCAGGTTTAAGCTATAGTGGATAGACTACCCCCCACCCTCTGCACGAAAAAGCAGCAAGCTCCGTCCAAGCCATCCCTACAATAAATCTAAGTGTGCCCCCCCAAAATGACAAAGATAAGATCCACTTAATACATCTTGTGCAAGCCCTGGTCCACCTAAGGCAATGACTTACCTTGAGTGTGAAATTGCTAGCGCAGACGCATCATAAGACTCGAGCCAATGGTTCAAAATGGTCACATGCCACCTTATTCACGTGGGTGTGAGGAATATGCCATTTCGAACTTCAAACAAAGAAAGGGTAAACAGTGATCACATTTCAAATTGATTGCAAATTCATATATAAGGCATAAAGATATTTCCCTTCGAAAGAACCTGACAAAAAAGGAATGAAAAATATTTTCTCTTTTATATCCTCGAAAGAGCCTTCATCTTTTTTTTCTCGACGGATTAAGACTGAAGACTAAGGACTGAGCTTCTTTAACTTATAATAATCGTGTATAGATAAATCTAAATATCCCTTCTCTAGCAGGATCTACGGCAAAAAATTTCACGGTCCTCTCAAAAGAATTTGCTAGCATCTCTAAATACTCTGTTCTATGTCCCTTTCAGACAGCTTCACAAATAAGGCGTCCTTTCTAGAGAGTGAAAAATAATGAAGAAAAATATTCTCTTTTCTATGCCTCAGAACGACCTTCATCTTTTTTCTCGACGAACTGAGATTGAACTTCTTTAACTAATAACAATCTTGTATCAATAGATCTAAATAGCTCTTCTCTAGCAATATTTGCAACGAAAATTTTGAAGTCCTCTCAAAAGCATCCGCTAGCATCTCTAAATACTCTGGCATTTTATCAAGCTCACTCATAAACTCCTCGATAGCTTTCTTCCCCTTTAAGGCCAAATCAGCTATTTAGCATTTTAGCTCTTGGATTATCATATGATAGAGCTATTCAGCATTTTAGCTCCTGGATTATCATATGATCAGCTCAAGCCTTCTCTTCCGTAGCTAAGGATTGCGCTTCCAAGTCTTTGGATCAATCAACAATTGTAGCTTTCAGCTCTTTTAACCGAAGACTTTGGGCATTCATCTCAAAAGTCGCCTTTGAATGCTTGTCGGGACCAGATTCTCCGATTCTGGTGCTACAAGTATGGCGGCAAACTTGACGTTATCGGCCTTCAATCTTGCCTTCTCTAACTTAGATAACATTAGCTTCTTGGTCTCTTCCTCATGGGCCGCAAATAACACTCGGAGATCATACTGTAGCCAAAAATGCAATTGACAAATTGAGTACATAAATTGTCATGCATTCTTGCACTCTCCATCATGGGGAAACGAATTCATTGCCGTTGACCCTCTGCTTGAACCATTAAAGTATAAGACCTAATCAGCGACCACATCAGGTAAGGTTTGTCTGAGAACGGCTTGTTAGACATCCAGTCTTGAGACAAGTCTATGATTGTCAATGTCCCGACTTTATTCATCTGGATTATCCACCCTTTCAAATCCACATCCACCCAATCAGATGCCCCAGACAAAGATGTCGAACAAGGAAGCGAGGATGATCTCCCCAGTCCCCACCAATTTCATCCTCCATCGCTTAAGCTGAGGACCTTTAATTAATGGCTCAATAGGCACCACTTCATGTATAATTTCCTTGGCCTTAAATCTTCAGGTGAGAATGTTCCCTGCCCCAGACTTGGAGAATTTACTCTTCAAAAATCACCTCCACAATGAGGGCCTCTTTCTTCACAGGCATAACACTAAGGGAAGCGACTAAAAGAACCTCAATCTTCTCCTCTTCATCGTCACCTAAGACGATCACGGTGTCATCTTCACCGACCTGAATAGTTGTTGTCACCTCTTCATCGCAAAGAACCTCTAGTTGAAGTCTAGCATCCTTAGTAGTCTTTATATAAAGCCTCACACTCTTACATGCAAAAAAGCTAAAAAATTAAGCACAAGTGTCGATCGCAAATACAGGCAAACAAAAGAGAAACGGACAATGGAATAATAAGAGGCTTAACACAAAAATCATCCCTAAGTACCCCAATGTTATGAAACTCTTCACATCAAATTCCTTGCCCTTGATGCTTTGATAACTTAGCTGTTCAAGATAAAAAAAGCTCAACTCATAAATAGCAGCGCTAGATACTAGAGAACTGGGAACAAACTTGCACTTTTCATTCCCTTTTGCTCCTCACAAAACAGAATTTTCTCCTCCACAAACAGGTTGTGTTTGAGGCCTTTAAATGATATCAACAGAGAGGTGAAGATAACATCCCATCATTGTATGTCTTCGACTTCATCAGAGATCAGAAAAGGCCCATCGACTAACATAGATTATGAATCAAAAAAAAAAAAGATAAAAGACATCAACATCAACATGAAGTTGGGGCGAATCATATGGGAAATCGAAGACCAAGGTAAATTTTGTCATTGTAGCAGCACACCTCGTTTTCCACATAAGTGTTGGGTGCTTCATTTTCTCTCGATACCGGATGGATATCTACATATCTGATCCATCCCCAAAATCGTAATAAAGAAACAAGTTCTTATTGTCCTATATTGGATGATCACACTCAAATGAAGGACACTCTTGAAGAAGAAAAGCAGAGGGACATATGCTCTCTAGGTAGGATGTATGAAGGTGTCAATTCCATCAACCGTCGAGGCATTTTCATACTAAACTCCACTCTTCAAATAGCAAAGTTTTGAGTTCAAAATTCAAAAAGACGTTCAAAGTCCCAGCATATTAAAATATTGAAATTCCCCTCAATTAAGCAAGTATTCTATCATACAAAAAGATAAATTAGCATGTTTCAGTATGAAAAGGACATTGTCTCAACTAGATAGCTTGGGGCGATTTGAAGAGTCATCCTTTTGATCTTTTACCTCGACCTTCGACACTAAGTTCAAGAGGTAACGAGTATCACCTCATTTCGTATGAAGGATCCATCTTTGTACAAGGGATTTGAAAATAGATTACATCAGCCCATCAATAGTATCTATAACAAGCTCTTTGAATGTCAAAGAGGCGGCATATCATAACACAATTTCATCTTCGGTCTCTATATTCGCCATCTTTCTTCCATGCTCGGCCACTCGGAACATGGAGGCAATCCACTGCCCTTTGAAGATCCTACGATCACTTCCTCTCCTATCAAGTTCTGACTGTGCTGCCTCGAGGTCATCCCTCACTTATAGATCACCCTTGTAGATTTTCCCATAGCCTTCCTGAAAGTAAAATAATTGGTCCTAGCATCTAAAAGTTCATGTTCAAGATGTATCTTATTCAAATTCAAGTCACGAATTTCTCACTCGAAAGCGGCCTTCTTATTAGTGTATTCGGCTAGGGAACACTGAAGATCGAGAATTTCGTCATCTCCAGCTTTCAACTTCGAAAGAAGTCCTTCTAAGATGTCTGCCTCAAGAGCAATTTGGGTCTCTAGATCAACCCTGATTTAGTTGAATTCCTTCCTCTCCCTCTTGAGGGCCAAGTGAGATGAGCCCACGGTATAAGCCTGTTGTCAAGAGGATGTCAAACTCTCCATCAATGGAATATGATGGTCCTCTCGATCTATCTCTTCAACTGCCTCACACAAACTCTACAAGTTGATGATTGAACTTAGTTGAAAAATCAGTGTGAGAAAGCTCCCGGAGGAGAACTATCTTTAGTCATATCGACAAACAATCGACTTATGTCCCTATTCATGAATGTACTTTGACCTTCCATGGTCGGAGTAATCCAAGGAATCCCTGCAGAGGGGCCCTCTCGCGACTCATTTGAATCTGCTTGGCCTTAGTTGCTTCATGAAGTGAAATGGCCAATTTGGACGATCTCCTCCTCTCTGCAATAGCCTTCTCTTTTCCCTCAAGTCCCGAAGGTGTCCCTTGAGTCGTCTGGGAGATCCTCGGAGGTCCCACTATTCACAATAGTCCGAAAGGACCACCAGGCGTCAATGACTTATAGGAAAGCATCTAAGGAACATACGTCACATCTTTCTCCTCCTTAACTTTATGCTCCACTAGCGACAACAAGCCGATAACATTCAAGAGCGCAAGAATGCTCTGATTTGTCTTAATACAGACAAAAAAAACCTGTTCGGACCTCCATGCCTCACCTGCAAGACAGACCATGCCATTTTCAAAGGATTATGAAAATGGAAACACAAGAAAAGCATCTCCTTACCTTTCAAAATATCCCTTAGAGAAGAGTAAAGGAAGCCTAATAAGTGACGTTTCGCAGAGCACCGAAGCTCTCTCTTTTTTCACCAGTCAGCTCATAAGCATCTGACATTTCCCTTTCACAGCACTGCATCTCAGTGGGAATGTTCCACCCACTATGATTGCATGCAAAATAGAAGAGCTTCCTCCAATCGACCTGCATTTTTTTGGGTAGACCCACCGTCTTCAACAACAAGAAAAACACGACCAAATTGTCCCCATGCATCTTCACTTGGAAAGCATGATAAAACAAGTTTGTTAACCAGTAAACATCTCCACACCAGCGTACATTATAGCCAACATTACACTGTCTATTGAATTAGAGCTTATGCATGCAAGAACCAGCTCCAAGAAATTCAAGATGTCAACCAACTCTGCACATAAGGGGAAACACAAACCCGAACACAATTGTTCAAAGAAGACACAAATTTCATGTTTGGGATAGTGGAGGTTTCATCCCCCTCGTATCTCTCAAAACTACAATGTGATCAAAAACAAACTCAGACTGGGCTCTTTCTGCCTAATACTCTTCCGTCTAGGAACTCCCTTGAACTTTCTCCGACGGGAGAGAGCCTCCTTTCTTGTCATAACCAGGTGTCATTAAAGTATCTTGAAGAAAAAGACAAACTCAAAAAATACTCCAAAGGAAATAAAACATGAGTAAAGAAAGTCAAGTATTGTCTTCTTCTTAATAAAGATAATAGGAAGCCTAACTAGTATGACTTTCAAAAGAAATTATTAATTCTGAAACACGAAACGACAAAGATAAAGCCATTGAAAAAGAAATTGAAATCCAAGGAAGCAAGAAACCTTCTCCCCTGTTCATTCAAAAAAGCGGGCAAATAAATGATAAGTTCATACATTAGAAAAGTACATATACTGCACGGTTGAATTGCATGCTCAAGCAAAGAAAATCAAAATGTCATTTTTTTTGCTTATGCATTCGATGAAAATGGTTCTAGAATTAAAGAGGCATTGCAGTAACATTCGACAGTCGGCCACGCAACTGTCCGGACTCCCCAACTCCGCACATTGCTTGAAAAACTTCATTTTAGCCTTCAGATCCTCCATCCCCTCCTCACATCACGAATATGAGGCGGACTCAGCTTGCAGTACTTGGCAAATCAAGACCATCTCCGTCTCAAAATTTCACTTATGTTCTTGAAGCTTTATGTCAACAAAGTAATCATTAGCCTTCAGCTCAATAACTCTAGTCTCCAACCCAACAATGCCATCTCAGGCCACCACGAGCTCACCCACTAACTTGATAAAAATATCCCTCTACACCTTCTGATTTTCCAACGATGAAAGGAGTTTCTTCGTAAGTTTGAGGTTTGGCAGATCTATCTCAGATGGATTGGAAGTACCCTTAGCAAGCGGATCAACTTTCTCTACGTCATCTGAAACAGGTTCTTCCCTATATAATGGTTTCCCGACCTTTGTCTTGTCTGTTTCAAGCTCCCTCATACCATGCTCGCCAACACCCTAAAAGCAACAAATGATCGTATTCATCAAGAGAGAAAGCTTCGAACGGATAAAGCAGTGTTACATTATCTTCAACGGGCAAGGAGACCTCACTCGGGTCTAAAATCATATCATGAACAACCAAATCTTTATGGGTCACGCCCTCCATCTGCACTGAATCTCATATTGTTGGGAAGTCTGACCTTTAAACCCGCCTACACGCTTGATACCTAATCAACAAAAAAAATACACGAAGTTCGAAAACGCAAAGTGAATAAGTGCACACCAAAAATGAAATTCTTCACTAAACAAATCAAGAGCAACAGCGGTCGAAGCAAATTTTGTTCCGATCCCATAGGCACAACAGAAGAGTGAACTTCCACCGTGTCATTCAAATCCAGGGATGCTTTCCCAGAAATCCCTTCCCTTTTCGACCTTATCGCTTTTTTCTGGGAGTTCTTCTTCAAAAGAAGTCGAGCCTCCTCTTCCAACTTCTCTCGTTCCCTACGACAAAGGATTTCTCCTAAAGATAGAGCTCAAACTTCATCTTGAAGATTTGGTTTTCCCTTTCAAAGTAAAAGATGACCAAAGAAGAAATGTGAAGCTCTGCCTTTGTTCATAAATAATTGTTCGTAAAACCCAAAATGGAGTCCAATCATTTAAGTCTTAATAAATTTTACAATTAATGTCCTTTAAAATTCCTAACTTACCTTTCGTATTTAATCCCTGAAAATTGTGCAAAAAAAGCAAAGTATGCTGACTCAGGCCAGGCCTGACTTTCTTCCGAGAAAAAAAACCCAAATGATGAAAAAACTCCTCAACAAACCTCAGCATGTTGGAGGGTTGAATCAAAATAAATTTCTTTTTCACGAGAAACCCTAGGCGCCTGAGGAAGAAATAGATTTTGTGATAGAAAACACAGTCAGGGAATTCTACCTAAAAAGAAAAAAACAAGATGCTCTCAGGCGAAGGCCAGTCCTGGAACGCTATTAACACACAGAGAAATCCAATACTTGTAGGATAAGCCGATGAGCCCTGAGGATAAAAAGACATATTCTCAAGAGAAGCTTCTTCTCTACCTTTAGGGTCTCGAAGGAACAAAATAGTCTTTATTCTATCATTTAACTTGCGAAAATTCAATCTAAAAAATGAGAGAATCAAAGAACTAGATCTATACACAAATACGGATATACAAAATTGTAATTTACTTTTATCTCACAGAGCCGAGCACACTTACCCAAGTGGTTGGATCGAGCTCACCTGCCGAAATGGTTGGATCGAGCCCACCCATCGAAGTGGTTGGATCGACCTCACTCATCGATGTGGCTTAATTAAGCCCAAATGACGAAGAAGCTGGTCAAACTTATCGTCGTCCTACTCAAGGAAATTACTTAGACCTATTATTGTGGAGGCAACAATTCGAGAAAGTCATCATGACCAACCAAGATAACCGTCATTCTCTCTCTCTCTCTCTCTTCTAAAAACTGAAGAAACCTCTAAGGAGTCACTTTCCCCCGATTCATCGAAGGTCAAAAATTAATATTATCTTCAAAGTTCCTTCCAAGAATCTCATCAACCTCACACACTCCATATACCACTCTTCCTAAAAAATGAGTTTTTTAACCAAGTTTTATGTACCCACAGATAATACAGGACCTTATATCTTAACAAGATTCAACACATATGTTTATCAATCATCACCATTACCATGTGGGCATATAAGTATATAAATCATTAGTCATTATTATATAGTAGATTAAAATGAATTAATATGGAGAGGAGGTCGTCATCATTTCGATTTAACTTGAATTAGCTTAGATTTGTTATTAGGCTCATTTAAGCATCATATGTGGGAGATTGAACCCAATTGAACTCATTGAGGACCACTTATGATTGAGTACACCTTAGTAGAAAAGAAATATAACTTTAATTGTAATTAGATTAAGTTGAACCTAAGTTAAGCTAAGTTTAAATCCAATGATTAGGTTAATAACCTTACTTATGGGCCCCAATTAATGTTTCCCAAGTCCCTTAGGTTTTAGTTAGAGAGAAGTTAGGTGCATCCAAATAAATTCTATGAGGTTTGGTTGAAGAAAAAAGCTAGGTCTAG
>NEWO01000275.1:726871-737040 GCA_003013225.1 Phalaenopsis aphrodite | reverse complement strand
AAAATAACTTGAATTTTCGTACTAATTGCTCTATTTATTAGGCAAGTATTACTTGGTTGATGCTGGTTACCCATTGCAACGAGGGTATTTAAAGCCATTTCCTGATACGAGATATCACATACCAGACTTCGCTCGTGCAAGTAACGTCACACGAGGAAGAAAGGAAATGTTTAATAAACGACATTCATCGCTACGTGGTGTAATTGAGAGGACTTTTGGTGTCTGGAAAAAGAAATGGGTGATACTTCGTGATATGCCTCCCTACAATTTTTCGAAACAGGTACAGATTGTCTGTGCTACAATGGCTCTTCACAATTACATAAGAAGACATCATTCCCGTAGCGATATCGACTTTCATTTGGCGGAAGAGGATGAAGAAAATGTGAATTCAGAAGCATATGAATACCGGATAGGTCAGTCTTTCACAGAAGAAGAGACTGAGGCTTCCATTGCCTTCACTGTTGATGGGGAAGGTGCAAGCGAGATGGCGGAGCTGAGGGAACGAATTACTGATGAGATAGTAGGCCTATGAATGAAGAATTTGAGATGAATTGTGTGAAGGATTATAATATGTGGTGTTAATTTTAATTTGGAAAAAATGGAAAACATAAATTTTAATGGTATATTTTGATCGTATGATTTATTTCTTAAATCAATGATATAAACTTATGTTTTGTTCTCAGCTCATTAACTCTTTGCAAGATCAAATTTTCTGGGCAGAAAATTTACAGTTGTACTATCCGGTTGTACACATTGCTTATGACTTGAATATATTGGAGTCATGTATTAATTGCATGTGGTCATTTTTCTTTTCCTTAATCTCTTCCCCAAGCAATCGAGGAGCAACTTCTTTTTGAAAGAGATCCTCATGGCAATGTTGAGGTACTTGGAGCATCGCTGCATTAGATGTTTAATGAAAATTTTCTTCATCTTCTTTGTTTCTTCATGACTCAAATAGAAGCATAAGCAAACGATTTGGACAGCATTTTAGCATATTTCATCTTCATCGGCATACATTGCATTAACACTGGATAGGACACATTGGTGTAGTGTTCCTATACCAATGTAATATGTAATGTGACGCAAACAGAATTGGGTGTCAATATGTTTTAATTTTTATGTTTTAAATATGTGTTAAATATGTTTTGAATATGTGTGTGTCAAACTTAAATATGTTTTAAATTTGAAACAACTGGTAAGAGACCAGTTGTTTCAAATTTTGGCTTTCTTTGGTTTAGTCTCGGTTTTCAAATGCTGAAAAATGCTTTGAGTAGCTGCAGTCTGCTATTCAATGGCAAGTATTGTTTGTGTTAAATTTTGTTGTAATCAAATCAAGTCTTGTTTGTGTTAAATTTCAGAAATGGAAAAGGTTGAAGCAAATACAGGAAGTTTAATTGTGCTGAATCAACTCTTTGGTGCTGCAGGAAGCATACCGTCTTTTAGTTAGTTGTTTATTGATAAGTGGTGCAAATTTAGTTAGTGTATTTTGGTGCAAGAAGGAGGAATTAAATCATGCAAAAGATTGCGATGGAATTTACCATCTTCAGCCTTTTATGCTTTTTATTTCTTTATTTTGCTTCCTATTTGAATTGTTCTTGTTATGTCACGTTACTTCGAAGCATGTTTTTTGCTTACAATTTTGTGGCAAGTGACACTTCAATTTCAGCAATTTTGCATGTTTGCTTCAATGAAGTAGTTAGTTAAATGGTATGTATGTAAATCTTTCTTTTAATTTAAGTTTTATATAATATTGCATTCATCAACCATTCTGACGTTCATTGGTTGGAGCTTCATGCACTGGTTATGCAAACTCTTAGCCTACTTTAATCTTTCAGTTAAATGACAGGCTGTTCTATAATTTCTCATATACGATTATGATCTTATAAACTTCAATATGATGGCAGATATTTTATCAAGCTATAAATCTGCAAGTAAAAAGAAAGATACGATTGGAGTATTGCTGGTGAAACGGAAGGAAGATTTGTTCGTTTGGAAGAATTAATGTTCGTGTTGTCTGGGAGGGTTTAATCAGTATCTAAAGTCATTTTCCAATTCCATGGCTTCAATGGCCACTGCAAAATTTTAATTTTTTCAAAAATAGTTAATAATTCTTTCTAAGAAAGTTTTAGTATTTTAAAAAATTGTATTTTTTTTAACATAGTAAGGGTTGGTTAGGGTAGCATGTTGTTACAGTCATCTTTTAAACAGTTTTAATGAACAGGGGCGGGATAGTCATTTCTCCAGAAAAAGCTGCCCCACAGCTGTTTTCACACAGCTGCACCAAACAGACAGTCAGTTTCCCCGCAGCTGCTTCCCCGCAGCAGCTTCCTGGGGCAGCGCAGCTACAGCCGAAAAGCTAAGAAGCTGCAGCTGCGCCAAAATATAGTGGATAAACTACCCCCCACCCTCTGCACGAAATAGCAGCAAGCTCCGTCCAAGCCATCCCTACAATAAATCTAAGTGTGTCCCCCCATAATGACAAAGATAAGATCCACTTAATACATCTTGTGCAAGCCCTGGTCCACCTAAGGCAATGACTTACCTTGAGTGTGAAATTGCTAGCGCAGACGCATCATAAGACTCGAGCCAATGGTTCAAAATGGTCACATGCCACCTTATTCACGTGGGTGTGAGGAATATGCCATTTCGAACTTCAAACAAAGAAAGGGTAAACAGTGATCACATTTCAAATTGATTGCAAATTCATATATAAGGCATAAAGATATTTCCCTTCGAAAGAACCTGACAAAAAAGGAATGAAAAATATTTTCTCTTTTATATCCTCGAAAGAGCCTTCATCTTTTTTTTCTCGACGGATTAAGACTGAAGACTAAGGACTGAGCTTCTTTAACTTATAATAATCGTGTATAGATAAATCTAAATATCCCTTCTCTAGCAGGATCTACGGCAAAAAATTTCACGGTCCTCTCAAAACAATTTGCTAGCATCTCTAAATACTCTGTTCTATGTCCCTTTCAGACAGCTTCACAAATAAGGCGTCCTTTCTAGAGAGTGAAAAATAATGAAGAAAAATATTCTCTTTTCTATGCCTCAGAACGACCTTCATCTTTTTTCTCGACGAACTGAGATTGAACTTCTTTAACTAATAACAATCTTGTATCAATAGATCTAAATAGCTCTTCTCTAGCAATATTTGCAACAAAAATTTTGAAGTCCTCTCAAAAGCATCCGCTAGCATCTCTAAATACTCTGGCATTTTATCAAGCTCACTCATAAACTCCTCGATAGCTTTCTTCCCCTTTAAGGCCAAATCAGCTATTTAGCATTTTACCTCTTGGATTATCATATGATAGAGCTATTCAACATTTTAGCTCCTAGATTAGCATATGATCAGCTCAAGCCTTCTCTTCCGTAGCTAAGGATTGCGCTTCCAAGTCTTTGGATCAATCAACAATTGTAGCTTTCAGCTCTTTTAACCGAAGACTTTGGGCATTCATCTCAAAAGTCGCCTTTGAATGCTTGTCGGGACCAGATTCTCCGATTCTGGTGCTACAAGTATGGCGGCAAACTTGACGTTATCGGCCTTCAATCTTGCCTTCTCTAACTTAGATAACATTAGCTTCTTGGTCTCTTCCTCATGGGCCCCAAATAACACTCGGAGATCATACTGTAGCCAAAAATGCAATTGACAAATTGAGTACATAAATTGTCATGCATTCTTGCACTCTCCATCATGGGGAAACGAATTCATTGCCGTTGACCCTCTGCTTGAACCATTAAAGTATAAGACCCAATCAGCGACCACATCATGTAAGGTTTGTCTGAGAACGACTTGTTAGACATCCAGTCTTGGGACAAGTCTATGATTGTCAATGTCCCGACTTTATTCATCTGGATTATCCACCCTTTCAAATCCACATCCACCCAATCAGATGCCCCAGACAAAGATGTCGAACAAGGAAGCGAGGATGATCTCCCCAGTCCCCACCAATTTCATCCTCCATCGCTTAAGCTGAGGACCTTTAATTAATGGCTCAATAGGCACCACTTCATGTATAATTTCCTTGGCCTTAATGTTCAGGTGAGAATGTTCCCTGCCCCAGACTTGGAGAATTTACTCTTCAAAAATCACCTCCACAATGAGGGCCTCTTTCTTCACAGGCATAACACTAAGGGAAGCGACTAAAAGAACCTCAATCTTCTCCTCTTCATCGTCACCTAAGACGATCACGGTGTCATCTTCACCGACCTGAATAGTTGTTGTCACCTCTTCATTGCAAAGAACCTCTAGTTGAAGTCTAGCATCCTTAGTAGTCTTTATATAAAGCCTCACACTCTTACATGCAAAAAAGCTAAAAAATTAAGCACAAGTGTCGATCGCAAATACAGGCAAACAAAAGAGAAACGGACAATGGAATAATAAGAGGCTTAACACAAAAATCAACCCTAAGTACCCCAATGTTATGAAACTCTTCACATCAAATTCCTTGCCCTTGATGCTTTGATAACTTAGCTGTTCAAGATAAAAAAAGCTCAACTCATAAATAGCAGCGCTGGATACTAGAGAACTGGGAACAACTTGCACTTTTCATTCCCTTTTGCTCCTCACAAAACAAAATTTTCTCCTCCACAAACAGATTTTGTGTTTGAGGCCTTCAAATGATATCAACAGAGAGGTGAAGATAACATCCCATCATTGTACGTCTTCGACTTCATCAGAGATCAGAAAAGGCCCATCGACTAACATAGATTATGAATCAAAAAAAAAAAAGATAAAAGACATCAACATCAACATGAAGTTGGGGCGAATCATATGGGAAATCGAAGACCAAGGTAAATTTTGTCATTGTAGCAGCACACCTCGTTTTCCACATAAGTGTTGGGTGCTTCATTTTCTCTCGATACCGGATGGATATCTACATATCTGATCCATCCCCAAAATCGTAATTAAGAAACAAGTTCTTATTGTCCTATATTGGATGATCACACTCAAATGAAGGACACTCTTGAAGAAGAAAAGCAGAGGGACATATGCTCTCTAGGTAGGATGTATGAAGGTGTCAATTCCATCAACCGTCGAGGCATTTTCATACTAAACTCCACTCTTCAAATAGCAAAGTTTTGAGTTCAAAATTCAAAAAGACGTTCAAAGTCCCAGCATATTAAAATATTGAAATTCCCCTCAATTAAGCAAGTATTCTATCATACAAAAAGATAAATTAGCATGTTTCAGTATGAAAAGGACATTGTCTCAACTAGATAGCTTGGGGCGATTTGAAGAGTCATCCTTTTGATCTTTTACCTCGACCTTCGACACTAAGTTCAAGAGGTAACGAGTATCACCTCATTTCGTATGAAGGATCCATCTTTGTACAAGGGATTTGAAAATAGATTACATCAGCCCATCAATAGTATCTATAACAAGCTCTTTGAATGTCAAAGAGGCGGCATATCATAACACAATTTCATCTTCGGTCTCTATATTCGCCATCTTTCTTCCATGCTCGGCCACTCGGAACATGGAGGCAATCCACTGCCCTTTGAAGATCCTACGATCACTTCCTCTCCTATCAAGTTCTGACTGTGCTGCCTCGAGGTCATCCCTCACTTGTAGATCACCCCTGTGGATTTTCCCATAGCCTTCCTGAAAGTAAAATAATTGGTCCTAGCATCTAAAAGTTCATGTTCAAGATGCATCTTATTCAAATTCAAGTCATCAATTTCTCACTCGAAAGCGGCTTTCTTATTAGTGTATTCGGTTAGGGAGCACTGAAGATCGAGAATTTCGTCATCTCCAGCTTTCAACTTCGAAAGAAGTCCTTCTGAGATGTCTGCTTCAAGAGCAATTTGGGTCTCTAGATCAACCCTGATTTAGTTGAATTCCTTCCTCTCCCTCTTGAGGGCCAAGTGAGATGAGCCCACGGTATAAGCCTGTTGTCAAGAGGATGTCAAACTCTCCATCAATGGAATATGATGGTCCTCTCGATCTATCTCTTCAACTGCCTCACACAAACTCTACAAGTTGATGATTGAACTTAGTTGAAAAATCAGTGTGAGAAAGCTCCCGGAGGAGAACTATCTTTAGTCATATCGACAAACAATCGACTTATGTCCCTATTCATGAATGTACTTTGACCTTCCATGGTCGGAGTAATCCAAGGAATCCCTGCAGAGGGGCCCTCTCGCGACTCATTTGAATCTGCTTGGCCTTAGTTGCTTCATGAAGTGAAATGGCCAATTTGGACGATCTCCTCCTCTCTGCAATAGCCTTCTCTTTTCCCTCAAGTCCCGAAGGTGTCCCTTGAGTCGTCTGGGAGATCCTCGGAGGTCCCACTATTCACAATAGTCCGAAAGGACCACCAGGCGTCAATGACTTATAGGAAAGCATCTAAGGAACATACGTCACATCTTTCTCCTCCTTAACTTTATGCTCCACTAGCGACAACAAGCCGATAACATTCAAGAGCGCAAGAATGCTCTGATTTGTCTTAATACAGACAAAAAAAACCTGTTCGGACCTCCATGCCTCACCTGCAAGACAGACCATGCCATTTTCAAAGGATTATGAAAATGGAAACACAAGAAAAGCATCTCCTTACCTTTCAAAATATCCCTTAGAGAAGAGTAAAGGAAGCCTAATAAGTGACGTTTCGCAGAGCACCGAAGCTCTCTCTTTTTTCACCAGTCAGCTCATAAGCATCTGACATTTCCCTTTCACAGCACTGCATCTCAGTGGGAATGTTCCACCCACTATGATTGCATGCAAAATAGAAGAGCTTCCTCCAATCGACCTGCATTTTTTTGGGTAGACCCACCGTCTTCAACAACAAGAAAAACACGACCAAATTGTCCCCATGCATCTTCACTTGGAAAGCATGATAAAACAAGTTTGTTAACCAGTAAACATCTCCACACCAGCGTACATTATAGCCAACATTACACTGTCTATTGAATTAGAGCTTATGCATGCAAGAACCAGCTCCAAGAAATTCAAGATGTCAACCAACTCTGCACATAAGGGGAAACACAAACCCGAACACAATTGTTCAAAGAAGACACAAATTTCATGTTTGGGATAGTGGAGGTTTCATCCCCCTCGTATCTCTCAAAACTACAATGTGATCAAAAACAAACTCAGACTGGGCTCTTTCTGCCTAATACTCTTCCGTCTAGGAACTCCCTTGAACTTTCTCCGACGGGAGAGAGCCTCCTTTCTTGTCATAACCAGGTGTCATTAAAGTATCTTGAAGAAAAAGACAAACTCAAAAAATACTCCAAAGGAAATAAAACATGAGTAAAGAAAGTCAAGTATTGTCTTCTTCTTAATAAAGATAATAGGAAGCCTAACTAGTATGACTTTCAAAAGAAATTATTAATTCTGAAACACGAAACGACAAAGATAAAGCCATTGAAAAAGAAATTGAAATCCAAGGAAGCAAGAAACCTTCTCCCCTGTTCATTCAAAAAAGCGGGCAAATAAATGATAAGTTCATACATTAGAAAAGTACATATACTGCACGGTTGAATTGCATGCTCAAGCAAAGAAAATCAAAATGTCATTTTTTTTGCTTATGCATTCGATGAAAATGGTTCTAGAATTAAAGAGGCATTGCAGTAACATTCGACAGTCGGCCACGCAACTGTCCGGACTCCCCAACTCCGCACATTGCTTGAAAAACTTCATTTTAGCCTTCAGATCCTCCATCCCCTCCTCACATCACGAATATGAGGCGGACTCAGCTTGCAGTACTTGGCAAATCAAGACCATCTCCGTCTCAAAATTTCACTTATGTTCTTGAAGCTTTATGTCAACAAAGTAATCATTAGCCTTCAGCTCAATAACTCTAGTCTCCAACCCAACAATGCCATCTCAGGCCACCACGAGCTCACCCACTAACTTGATAAAAATATCCCTCTACACCTTCTGATTTTCCAACGATGAAAGGAGTTTCTTCGTAAGTTTGAGGTTTGGCAGATCTATCTCAGATGGATTGGAAGTACCCTTAGCAAGCGGATCAACTTTCTCTACGTCATCTGAAACAGGTTCTTCCCTATATAATGGTTTCCCGACCTTTGTCTTGTCTGTTTCAAGCTCCCTCATACCATGCTCGCCAACACCCTAAAAGCAACAAATGATCGTATTCATCAAGAGAGAAAGCTTCGAACGGATAAAGCAGTGTTACATTATCTTCAACGGGCAAGGAGACCTCACTCGGGTCTAAAATCATATCATGAACAACCAAATCTTTATGGGTCACGCCCTCCATCTGCACTGAATCTCATATTGTTGGGAAGTCTGACCTTTAAACCCGCCTACACGCTTGATACCTAATCAACAAAAAAAATACACGAAGTTCGAAAACGCAAAGTGAATAAGTGCACACCAAAAATGAAATTCTTCACTAAACAAATCAAGAGCAACAGCGGTCGAAGCAAATTTTGTTCCGATCCCATAGGCACAACAGAAGAGTGAACTTCCACCGTGTCATTCAAATCCAGGGATGCTTTCCCAGAAATCCCTTCCCTTTTCGACCTTATCGCTTTTTTCTGGGAGTTCTTCTTCAAAAGAAGTCGAGCCTCCTCTTCCAACTTCTCTCGTTCCCTACGACAAAGGATTTCTCCTAAAGATAGAGCTCAAACTTCATCTTGAAGATTTGGTTTTCCCTTTCAAAGTAAAAGATGACCAAAGAAGAAATGTGAAGCTCTGCCTTTGTTCATAAATAATTGTTCGTAAAACCCAAAATGGAGTCCAATCATTTAAGTCTTAATAAATTTTACAATTAATGTCCTTTAAAATTCCTAACTTACCTTTCGTATTTAATCCCTGAAAATTGTGCAAAAAAAGCAAAGTATGCTGACTCAGGCCAGGCCTGACTTTCTTCCGAGAAAAAAAACCCAAATGATGAAAAAACTCCTCAACAAACCTCAGCATGTTGGAGGGTTGAATCAAAATAAATTTCTTTTTCACGAGAAACCCTAGGCGCCTGAGGAAGAAATAGATTTTGTGATAGAAAACACAGTCAGGGAATTCTACCTAAAAAGAAAAAAACAAGATGCTCTCAGGCGAAGGCCAGTCCTGGAACGCTATTAACACACAGAGAAATCCAATACTTGTAGGATAAGCCGATGAGCCCTGAGGATAAAAAGACATATTCTCAAGAGAAGCTTCTTCTCTACCTTTAGGGTCTCGAAGGAACAAAATAGTCTTTATTCTATCATTTAACTTGCGAAAATTCAATCTAAAAAATGAGAGAATCAAAGAACTAGATCTATACACAAATACGGATATACAAAATTGTAATTTACTTTTATCTCACAGAGCCGAGCACACTTACCCAAGTGGTTGGATCGAGCTCACCTGCCGAAATGGTTGGATCGAGCCCACCCATCGAAGTGGTTGGATCGACCTCACTCATCGATGTGGCTTAATTAAGCCCAAATGACGAAGAAGCTGGTCAAACTTATCGTCGTCCTACTCAAGGAAATTACTTAGACCTATTATTGTGGAGGCAACAATTCGAGAAAGTCATCATGACCAACCAAGATAACCGTCATTCTCTCTCTCTCTCTCTCTTCTAAAAACTGAAGAAACCTCTAAGGAGTCACTTTCCCCCGATTCATCGAAGGTCAAAAATTAATATTATCTTCAAAGTTCCTTCCAAGAATCTCATCAACCTCACACACTCCATATACCACTCTTCCTAAAAAATGAGTTTTTTAACCAAGTTTTATGTACCCACAGATAATACAGGACCTTATATCTTAACAAGATTCAACACATATGTTTATCAATCATCACCATTACCATGTGGGCATATAAGTATATAAATCATTAGTCATTATTATATAGTAGATTAAAATGAATTAATATGGAGAGGAGGTCGTCATCATTTCGATTTAACTTGAATTAGCTTAGATTTGTTATTAGGCTCATTTAAGCATCATATGTGGGAGATTGAACCCAATTGAACTCATTGAGGACCACTTATGATTGAGTACACCTTAGTAGAAAAGAAATATAACTTTAATTGTAATTAGATTAAGTTGAACCTAAGTTAAGCTAAGTTTAAATCCAATGATTAGGTTAATAACCTTACTTATGGGCCCCAATTAATGTTTCCCAAGTCCCTTAGGTTTTAGTTAGAGAGAAGTTAGGTGCATCCAAATAAATTCTATGAGGTTTGGTTGAAGAAAAAAGCTAGGTCTAG
>NEWO01000275.1:700689-726610 GCA_003013225.1 Phalaenopsis aphrodite | reverse complement strand
ATGTTTCCCAAGTCCCTTAGGTTTTAGTTAGAGAGAAGTTAGGTGCATCCAAATAAATTCTATGAGGTTTGGTTGAAGAAAAAAGCTAGGTCTAGTTAGGTTGAATTCGGTCGTGTTTGGGGCAGCTTATAAGTGCGGGCGGCATTTTTAAAACGCCGCCCTAGTGTTTGTTTCGCGTGTTTCAATAGCTTATCCAAAAACAATGTTTCTTATTTGTGAATGGCATTGCCCGCAGGAGGATGCCCGCGTCTCGCGTTTCGTTGGCGTCCTATTACTCTGCTGCCCTCGTTCGCATCTTCCGTTCGTATATCCCTTCCCCTCGTTCGTATCCTCTGCCTAGCCGCTCCTCCCTCTTCTTTAGCAATCGATAGGCATAACCTCTTCATTCGGCTTCTTCTTCTTCCTCGATATTTCTTCTTCTTCGTCGGCACTTCTTCTCTTCGGCATTCTCGTTCGTTTTTTTTTTCTTTTTCTTTTTTTTTTGCTGTGCAAATCGCAATATTTCCCTCTTTTGGGTGGATTGCCAAAGTTTGGAGAGATGAGAAGGGAGAGGATCCTAGTGAAGTCAGGGATTTCGCCAAAATTCATCTGCCAAATGTCTATCTCTCCTACATAGCATTCTTGAACCCCTTTTCTGCATTTCTTGGTGTTGTCTACACAAAAATTAGTTGCAGGAATTCCAAAAGAGCAGCAAAATGCATTATTTCAGGTGAGACGATAGAAAAGGAGGTTGTATTGGGGTCCAAGACCTTGCCAAGTTTGATGTGCTTAGATCTTTAGCCTTTCTTTGTGGTTTTCGATGGATTTAAACACGCTTCCGTGTTGCAGGAATTAGAAGCTTTTCTTGTAAACTTTCTATCCAACCAAGTTCAGGAGCAAGAAACTTCAATAAACCTCATAACTGCACATTGCCGTTGTATGCAGCAATTTGTTAATTTCTTCAATGGTAGGTCCTTGTATGCGACAATTTATTTTTGCTTTCTTAGCTAGCTCTAATCTTAACTGTCTCATTAGGAATTTGGTGTTAAATCCCGTTGCTTTTCCACTAGTCTCGCGGTCTCCTAAAATTTGCCTTTTTTACATTTATATTACCAAAATGTTTCATATCACAAAAAATACTAAATATTTCATTTTTTTAATGAAAAATAGGTTGAAGATTAGGTGTTAGATGTGCAAATACGTATGAATTTAGTGCTATGTATGTCATTCTTGCTCTCGCCCTCTATACATGCATCCACCCATCTATAGAATTGTGTGGTATGTATGTAAATGTCCAATAAAATGATGAAGGAAAGTTAAAGCTTTACATTTTATTGCATAATCAGTTGTGCCTTGCGTGCTGCAGGCATCTTTATTTAATAATTTGTCATTTTAGCTTTTATTTGGTGAAAAAAAAATATTTGTTGTCTCTAATATTGCTTATTAACTTGCTGATGGATTAATGGTGAATTGTGGGATCTAAAACGATTTTGGAAGGTGCTGATATGATTTTAGCAGTATAAAATTGATAAAAAATTTGGTTGAAGAATTGAATGGATTTGTTCATCTTGATATCAAATTAATGCAACTAATACTTGTAAATTGGAGGCTTGTGGGAGCAGGATAATTTGTTGAAGTTACATATTTGAGCTATATCTGTCAGAAGATGGTCATACTCAACTTTTTCTAGGTCAACTACTTCTGTTCTTGAGAGCACAAAAAAAAAAAAAATCAAAAAATTTGTAGAACTTGCAGATTTGGCAGAATTACTTTCTCTTTCTTTTATACTACTCCTTTCCATGAGCGTAGGTAAGCTTACAATGTTGTTCCCAGAGCTAATGTTTGGCTGAGGCTAAAAAATATGTTGCAAAATGTGTAATCGGGGTAGAATGTTAAGATTTGTGATTACTATAACTTTCTAAAAAGACAGTTTTCCTTTCTCATTATCCCCCCATTTTACCTCTTTCCTCTTCTATGATATAGAATTTGATTTTCAAATTTATGTTTTCCAATGATTATTGCTTGTAGGTTATGCACTTGGAATCATAGCAAAGATAGTTGCTTATAAGTTATGTCTTCTATAATAAAGATAGTTGTTGCTGTTTTGAAATAGATCATACTCTTCTCATAGTATTGCTTTTGATGATATTTAAAAAATTAATGTCACTTCCATAACTGAATGAGTTTATACACCTGAATGAGTTTAGGAACTGAATGAGTTTTTTCGGTTGGTTTCTAGAGCTGAATGAGTTTCGGTTTTTATTTGAATCATAGCAGTTTTTTAGATTAATTTTATGCACCTAATGTCAATTCCAGAACTGAATGAGTTTAATGTTAAGAATGAGAATGGTTATAGAGTTGGGAAGTTTGAACATGTGCTTATATTAGCTACAATTGGTAGTTGGATTTATATTAGGTTGGTCAAAACATGCTTATATTAGGTTCGTCATATTATAACCTGCAACCCTCACTGTATATATTGTCGTTTTGTTGAGAAAATTACAAATTTTGTGTGACAGATTGTTCATTTAACTAAAAAAGTCTGTAAATAAGTTGTTTACAAAACGCACAAACCAAACAGCTAAACAGTTTATCTACAACAGGGGCAGAATAGACATTTATCCAGAATCAGTTGTTTTCAAAACGCACAAATCAAACAGTCAGTCAGCTTATCTAGATCAGCTGGTCATCAGCAGATTATCAGAATAAGCTACAGCTGCCCCCAAATAGACCCTTCATCTGAGGCAAAAAAAAAGGATTAATTAGCTAATGTTGGTCAAATTAGGTAAGTTGAATTTGACTTAGTCAACCCTGAGGGAATATTAAGTCACGTGTATGTCCAATTCAAATTGAGTCAATACTAAGAACCTCATAGTCTAGTATATTAACTTATGTTAACCTTTCGCTCAAGCCAAGATAAGTAGTTCCTCATCAAAGGATCACTTGGATCAAAAGGGAACAAGCCTAAGCATATATGAGCCAATGAGGTTACAAATAGGTGGGCTAACCTAAGGTGACTTTGACATGCAATATTAAGGGAAGTTTCTAAGGTGACTTTGACATGCAATATTTATAATTCTCGCGTTATTCATCTATATCATAATAAAGAAAATTAATGTCGTGTCAAATTCTTCGTGGATACTTTTAGGAATCCTGGCTTAACTCAAAAATATTGTGAAATTTATAAACTCTATTTATGTTTGATTCAATTTGAATATATATTTCATTGATATAATCATATCAGAAATATGAAACTTTAAATATATCATTTCACCCCTTCCCACTTCATAACATGAATTTGCCATTGATCGGATGTGCTTGCCTACAAACTAATTAGGAAAAGGGAAATTTACAAACAAACCACACAATACTCATGTATTTACATATCTAAACATCTAAACTTTTATATTTCTATGTATGATACAATGATATCATTTATGCATGAAAAGTTAATAGTAGTATTTTTTTATGTTATGTTAAAGATTTGAGTCCTAAGCATATAAATATAAAAGTTTTGGTGTTAAATATGTAAGAATACAAGAATTGAGTGGTATTTATCAATGCCGCTTAGAAAAATCGTAAAATCCTTATAGGCCACTAATCTTTGTGCAGTCAATACAAAATCTAATGCTTGCAGTAATTCAAAGGTGTTTATTAGGCGTCAGTTTCAGCTTCAGTAAAAAATTAAGAAAGCTCTCAAACAACAACAACAAAGAGGAAGAGGAAATTACAAATAATAAAAAAATGCCGTTGGTATGAACATAAATCATTATGAAAATTTATATGCATATAGTTTAGTTTATGAGGAATTTACATACCACACTTCTTATGTAATTATATTAATAACATCAAAACTTTAATATTTACTTGTACAGAATCCAAATCTTTAATATCACATCAAAAAATACTATTATTAATTTTTCCAAGGTAAAATACTCTTTTTCATGCATATGTTTGGTTGTAATGATGACATTAAAGTGTTATGTACATAAATATAAAGCTTAGGTGTCTGATATATACATATATAAGAATTATGTGGTATGAATGTTAAACCCTCTTATTTACAATACAAGGTATTTCAATATTATTAATACAAGTACAGTAGAACTACTTGCAAATTATTACCACAAGTAAAAGTTAACAAGCGACTGTATGGAAGAACATGCATAATATTCTACAATGAGGAAGGAATGTGTTTGAGCATTACATAACCTGAAAGGACTGCCTTATTCCTCTCCTTCACCTTCGTTTGATATATGACCCTAGAACATAAATGTAAATATATTTTAGGGAAATTTACATATTAGGTATTTACATATCTAAAACCTCAATTTTCATATTTACAGTTATAAAACCTTAGTGTCATCAACCTATGCATGAAAAGGTATATTTCACTTTTAAAAAAATAGTGATGGTGATATTTTGATGTGATGTTAAAAGTTTTGAGTGGTGTTCATTTAAATGTGAATGTTTAGGTGTTAGATATGTAAATACATAGGAATTTTGTGGTATGTATGTAAATGCCTCTATATTTTAAAAAATAAATAAACAAATAAATAAACTGAAAGTCTGATATAGACAAGAAATAGAATTCTTACTTCGGGCCCTCTATCCACATTTCTGTAATTAGAGACTCTCCTGGGTACACATGGAGAAGAAAGCGACCGAATATACTCCTCACAGCCGTCGAGTCGCCATTGCAAATAGATCTGATGATAGCTCTGATAGCGAATCCAAGGGAGCATAGGCCGTGCAATATCGGTCGATTAAATCTATGTGCAATTCAATCCAAATAAACCATATATTCAAGTTAATGTCCGCATGATCAATTTGGTCACAAATTATTTATCAAAAAGGAATCAGGGAAAATCTGTAAAGAAAAGTTTAGAATGGAACAGAAAGCACAAATGATGATGACAAGGTGGAAGAGAAAAAAAAATTGCCATAACCATGCTGTAAACTATGCTTAAGAGTAGTTTGAAAATAGAAAAGTTGAGTAATGTCAATGGCCCTTGGATTTATTTAGAGGCTGTTTGGTTTGATGTAAAAAAGGCATAGAGTGAAATAAATACAGGAATTTTGACTTTTTGTTGTTTGGTTATCATTAAGCGCAAAGTAAAATTAAAACACCACAAAATTTATATTTCCAATAATAGTTAAAAAAACTCGGCATTAAAAATGCGGTCAAACTTGCAAAATCAAATTACCGCACGACTATTCCCCCTTCTCCTTCCTTTCACGCGAAAGACCTTGAAAACATTATTTTGTTCCCTGTTGTTCTCCCCTGTTAGGTGATACTGCCTTCCGAGTTCCCAGACAATTGCGCAACTCTCTGATGGTCATTCTCTCCTGCCTCGCACGACTCTCCAGATATTCAGGTATTGTTTTTTTTTTTTTTTTCACTGTGCTGAGAGAGAGGAAGAGGGAGGAAAGGAGGGGAGGCATGAGAGGTGGTGGAAAAGAAAGAGCTTCGCGTCGGAGGTTGAGAGAGGGGATGCGGAAGAGGTGGAGAACGGCGGAGCCGGGGATGGGGGAGGGAAGGGAGGAGCCTGCCGACAACCATGCCGAGCGCGCCCTGGAGAGCAAATCGGAAGCTAATGTCGGAGACGATCTTTTCATAATTGACCAAAAGCGGATACTGTCTTCTTCGATTTATTTAGGGAGGAAGGCCGGCCATTAAAGCCACTCTCTCTCTCTCTCTCTCTCTCTCTCTCTCTGTGTTTTGGGAGATTCAAAGGTAAGTCAAGTTGAGTACTAATTTGATCGGCAGGGGAAATCGATCAGGAAGGTAAGGCTTTCTTTGTTTCTTATCCTTCATCTTTTCTGTTTGCTCTCAATTTGAGTGATTTTTTGCTCTCTGCTAGGCCTGAATTAGATCTGTGAGGCTGTTCCTGTGATGAATGGGACTTTTTTTTTCAGGCTTGTTGCTTTTCCTGCACTTTTTTTAAGTTTCTTAGTTCCTACTTTGTTTTTTCTGTGATTTTGATTTTTTATTGGTTATTTTCTGTTATGCTATGCAGGATTAAAGAATAATCACATAAACATAGAGAATAAAAAATAAAAAATCTTAATCTTGTTATTTTTCTTTGTGCTTCTTTATTGTTTCTAAATAGCTTTGGTGATTCCAATTGTCTATTTGTTTTAGTGATTTTCTTAAAGGAAGGCCTATCTTGAGCTCATTATATGGTTCTTCTATACTTTTGTTAGGAAGGCATCACTGCAAAACTCCGGTAGGATTTTACTCAAACCTCTTAATTTTGTCTGGTTGAAATAATAAATTACCTAAGAAAACATGTTGATGTATTTAGATGACAATGGACTGTGCCTTGGTTGGTGAATCAACTCCGACTGCTAAGCTTACTAGATAGGATGATAAATATGTTAGGAATGAGCTTCCTCTTTTAAATTATCATCCCTTCCTAGATAGAATGATAAATGACTATTTTATGTTCCTACAAAGGTGAAATGTTATATAAATATTTGATAAGTGTTCGGTGGGGCAATTTACAATAATTTTATATTTTATCTCACATGGAATATTTTAATCTATAAACTAATTTGATAAAGTATACGCATGTATTATAAATATGGATGAACGAATAGAAAACAATGAAGAAGAGTTGCCCGATTCTGATTACTTGTCGGACTATATTAAGCAATATCATTCAATTATTTATGCACTTATCATTAACACAGTGAGTAGTATATAAATTTTATTTGATGCGAAAAGTCAAATAAGAAATTACAATCCTGAACGAGATGTCCAACGTCAAATATCTCTCTAGATTATATCTTGGTTCTGATTCTGATTGTGCAAGCATGATGCGAATGAGAAAAGAATATTTTTTTCAGTTTTTGCACTTTCTTGGGACCAGGAGGCCGGTTTTTCAAACCAGGTTTTTTTGGCTAGTAGAACAAGTTGCTATGTTTCGACATACACTTGGTCACAGTGTTCGTAATCGAGTCATACAATTCAAGTTTCAATGATTAGGAGTAACTATTAGTAGGTACTTCAACAATGCGTTATTTGCCATTAGAGAGATGCGACGCGAAATTACTAAACCTCCACTACTCCAAACTCTGTATAAAATGCAAGCAAATTCTATATTTATGCCCTTTTTTAAGGTATATTCACAAATAATAATTCATGTTATATTTTTTTACTGGGTTTTTTTTCTAAAATAATTACGTGAACAGGATTGTGTTGGTGCCCTAGCCAGTACACACATTAAGGCTAGAGTACTAAAGAAATATGAATTCGCCATCAGAGGAAGAAAACCATATCTAAGTCAAAATATGATGGCAGCAATGAACTTCGACTTAAGGTTTACATATATTTTAGCAGGTTGGGAAGGCTCAACCCATGATGCAATCATCCTTACAAATGCATGAGAACAATTTGATGGTTTACGTGTTCCAGAAGGTATATAAATTGGGTTTATATTAAATAACATAAATAGTTAAGTTTTTTAATTAATTATTGTAGGCAAATACTACTTAGCTGATGGTGATTACTCAATTAAAAATGATTTTATCTCTCCATATCATGCAACAAGAAATCACTTAAAGGAGTTTAGTGGCATTACACCAACAAATTATAAGGATTTATTCAGTCTTTGACACTCATCTCTACACACAACTGTGAAGCGTGTTTTTGGTTCATTGAAGAACAAATTTGCAATTTTAAAGAGCAAACTGTATTTTCCATTAGAAAATCAAGTTGACATTATAATTGTCTGTTGCATATTACATAACGGGATACTCACTGAAGGTGGGAATAATTTTGTTATCTCAAAAGAAGAATGGGTCAGAAGAGTAGATGTTTTAGGTTCGACTTATGTTAATAAAGGCAGAGGTAGACCTAGAAAGAATTTTGCATATTGTATAAAATAAGATATTAAATTATTAGATTTAAATGAAAATATTACACTCAGTAGCACACAATGGAGAAAAAGGATTCATGTAGCCGACCCCACTTAGTGGGATAAAGGCTTCTTGTTGTTGTAAAAAATGAATGGGTCAGACAAGGTCGTGTTAGAAGAAGATATGAACACATTTTAGATGACTCTCAAGTGAGGCTAAAAAAAAAGAGATCAAATATTTGTTGTCATGTGAAATTGCATGAATACTATTAGCTATTGACTGGAATGTTATTTAACATTTATTTTTTGAATTAGCTACGAATCTCCAAGACTAGATTCTTTGAATCGAAATCCTCCTCAGCCTCTTTTGAGACTTTAGAGACTTCGGAATGCAAGTAAACGCCCTGCATGAGCCAGAGCCTAAGGGCTGTGGAGTTTCCACATATCCCTACCAGTGCTTTGTTGGGGTAAGTGAGTACGCCACAACTGGTCACATAGGCCGACCTATTTAGCTGGCCACTTTGATGGCACGAAACCAGTACAAAGATACTCACTTTTGGACTTTCACTGTTTTAAATTTCAAAAAATACTTTTTTGTGAAGGAATTTGTTCTTTTATGTTCGTTATATGTTTTCTTTGCAAGTAACTTTTTTTTTCACTAAACAGTATATTTTGAATTTATTGTGGCACTAAAAATATTCTTTAAATATTTTTGTCATGTATTTGTAGCATATTTAATATTGGCGGAATTAAGAATACACAACAATCAATCAGTCTAGTTGTTTCAAAGAGCTAGAAAAGAAAAAACTTCATGTGGAACTTAAAGCCTGAGTAGGTCACCAGGTTGTTACAAATTATTGCTGAATATATTTATTTGAATATGCAAAGTGCCCAAGGATTTAAGGAGTTTGTTTACCAAGAAGCTGCTCAAAAGCTGAAAGAGAAATCTGGAATTGAAGTTACAAGGGAGTAATGTAATAACCAAATTCGACACCAAATAACTTTATAGATTCGTATTCAGGAACTAAAGAAAAAATCTGGCATGTTTTGGGATAAAAAAAAAATTATATTAATGGGTCTTGAAGAATACATATCTCATATTCAGGTATTACTATTACTAAAGTACTTTTTTTAAAAATCAGAAAATAAAATAAATTCCCTGATTTATGCTTATTTGTCATAGGTTTTTCCTAGAGATGCAACACTTTTGAATGTTCCCATTGCAAATCATATGGAGTTGGAGAAGGTATGCGGCGAAGTTCATGCTAGTGGTGATTGGGTTAAGTCAGGAAATAGTCAAACTCCTCTTGATACCCAATAAAAAAAAATTGGATGAAGAGGAGATTGAAGCTTTTGAAAAGATTGGAGGAGATGTATCACTTCGTATGCAGTTGCCTGAAATGAAAGTATAATAAGGTAGCAAAAAAATGAAGCGTGATATGTCATCCTTCTCAAAGGGGTGCGGCTCAAAAAAAAAAAGCAAAGTTCTACTGATCATCGCAACATTCATAACTACATTACTCTGATGGCTAATAGTGTCAGTGAAGTTGTTAGTGCTATAAAAAACACAACAAGAGCCTCAAAATTTAGAAAAATATTCATCGAGTTAAAGACAGAGTTGTCTAATATTCTAGAATTCTTAGAGGAAGAAACTGACATTGTTTTTGATAAATTATCGAAGAACACAACAATGATTCATGCATTTCTCTCGAAGTTAGTGGAGTTTAAGGTTAGGTGAATCAGGATTGAGCTAAACAAATGACTAAGTTCTCTGGGGATGAATGAGAGACTAATTTCGTTAGTTTGATATCACTTAGCATTTTATCTTGAACGTTTGAATATGTAATAAATTTGAATTCATATTTGGGCGCATTTTTTGAAATTTTTAGCAGCCAGAGTACTTTATTTATCTATGAACCTTTTTTTTGTATTAGAGCTTATGTATCTCAATTTGGATGGTTTGTTACTTTTTGGGTATTATTGTTTCACATACTTTGGGTATTATTGCATTATCTGCTATGAAGTTGAATTACATTTCATAATCTTATCTTTCCTTGTTTTTGGAATGCTTAAGATGGTGCTTCTGTGCTCATAATGTTGCAAAGCTATTTTTTGTGTTGGCGTTAGAGCAGGTTGGACGGTATGTGGATATGAAGGAAACCCCTCCATGGATTAATTATATGCTTAAGATGTATTACGGGAGACGTGATGCTTTTTTGTAAACCAAAAGGTTCGAGTTGTCACAAAACATGTAAAAAGAAATATTATATTCAGTCTCAACGCTTGTTTAGTTCCTTTAGGAGGAATATAATTTGTGAAAAATGATGAATTTAGGTGAGAAGTTTATAATGATGATTTCATTTTTATTTATGAAATGTGTTAAAATATATTATTATTTTTAAAATATAATATTTTATCAAACAAAAAACTACATTTAAACTATTATATTATTGTTTATGAAATGTGTGAAGAATATAAATAAAAGTAATTTATTTGTATTTACTCTACAGACAACCAAACATGCTCGGGTATTTTGAATATACTATTTTTTTTATTTTACTTTACATGTGTATTAACCAAACAGGAAAGTTAATTCCCCGTCTTTACTACAAAGACAACCAAACAGCCCACAAATGTACAATACACTGCATTCTCTTTTACTCTGCTTTTTTTTTTTTTGCAGACAACCAAACAACCCCTTAGTCAATTTGGTCCCTCAACTCACTAAATTAGAGCCAATTTAGTCCTGCATCAACATTATCGCTTCTTTACATAGGAGAAGTTGGTAGAAGAGGCTTTTCATGAGAACAATTAAAACTTTTCAAGGTCAATCTCATTGGTTTTAACTAATATAAAGGTATGTTTGAAGTGGTTGCAGCCTTTTATAAAGGTAATTGTAAAGCGATGATGGGAAGGGCAATTTTTTTAGAAAAATGTAGTGGGAATTATAAACATATTTTTTTTCTTTCCAAAAAGTCAGATTGCAAATTTCTTACAACCACCATATGTTAACAAATCTAATTACAAAAAGCAATTTTCCGCACAAAAAATTTTTGAAAGCAACACAAAAAGAATTCTCCAACAGAACTATGGCGATAATCTGAAAGTAATGCAAGCAATAATACTGCACCAGACAGACCGTAAGCAATAAGTTGGCTGTGAAAATTTTTAAATGAGCTCATATAAACATTTTCTCCACCTAAATATATCCAAAATAAAAATAAAGTTGATTGGTTAAATTTTGGAAAGTTGAAGTCTGACGGACTAAATTTAACACAGAAAATTTTGAGACTACAATTAACACAATGTCGGTTGTTTTATTTTAAACTTTAAGATTTTTTTGAAAAAAGAGATAAGTTTTATAAATATGAAAATAGTTTTGATGTAAATATAATTTTTGAAAGTAACATTTTAATTTAAAAGTAGATGAAACCAAATAAGTCTCGCATTTTAGATAGTTTGGATGACTAAGCAAGATACCACAAATAATATACTTATCCCGAAGAATAAACATATCACTTGTAGTAGACTCAATCACCTAAGCTAAAAAATTTGTGACATCCGTTTGGTCTGCGAAATATTTTATATGAGGCCAACAAGTTCCCCTACCTAATATGAAGATTAGATAGGGTTTATTTTACTTGGGTTCCAAGTTCCTTATAGAGGCAAACCCCTATAGTTAATTATATCTTAAATGACTGGGGCATTTAAGAAAACTCTCGATTAATATTAGTAGTTTTATCTTCTGGATTTCAAAGTTTAAGTTACCAAGATTGGACACGAGAAAATCAAACGAAAATGACTCAAATAGGAACAATTATTTTAAGAAGACCAAAGGAGTGAAGAGTTGAGGATATCATAGATCCAGGGAGAACCCTGGTGACTTCTCAATTATCCTATTGTTTAGCTTTATATATTTGAAATAATGTTATTTAATGTTTAATCCTGCAATTTATTTAGAATTTAGGACTTATATTCGCATGATATTCGATTGTGCAATGACCTAAAAAAATAGAAGGATTTACACCGTATCGTACGGCAACCTCGAAATCCTAAAGACTTATAATTGCACAGCATGGTTGTGCAAAAGCTTAAAGGTGATATGTGAGGGTTTAGATTGCGCTAGGCAAACCATCTCGAAATCCTATGGGTTATTATTTAAACTAAAGAAAGTGATCAGTGTTATGAATGTGTTTTGATGTTGCAGCTCCATCTTGAAGTTGCTCTTCTGAATGTCCTCGTCGCAGCACTTTTGGGTTTGTTATTAATCCTATGTAATCGCTAGGTTTTCTTATACTAAGGTATAATGTGTATCAAAGTAATAAAACGTGCAATATAGAAGAAAAATACATTATAATATACACTAAAGAAAGAGAATAGTATAGCGTGCTGGGAGAACAGTATAACATGCTAAGAGAACAGTATAACATGCTGTGAAATAAAATGATGTAATATAAATCAAACATGGATATTTGGGAGGTCTGCTGCTCCTTTAAGCAAACTAGTATTCACTGTATAAACAAAAGAAAGGCATTGTCTGGAAAAACTCGAGAAAATCGACAAATAACCCACAACAGAAGATCTGTGAATGTCGACGAGTAGCAATTCAAATAAAACTATCAAAACCTCAGGAAAATCCTAAAGAAAAGACCGCGAGTGTTTTGTCCAAAAATTCCAATAAAACATATGAAAAAGTCCAAAAAGAGGGGACCGAAAGCACTCGGGTCAGGGCTAGGCTGAAATATATATATTTGTAGTCGATGGACGTCGAAGGCTACTACCGGTCACCTCGATATATAAAGTTTGTCACCCCACTAGAAGAGTGTCCTACTGAATCTAACTTAGGAGGGTACTCCTTAGCCCGACATCGGTAATCAACAAATGGAAAACCAAGTTATGACACTTTTAAAATTTATATTTTAGCATGCACATATATTTCAAACATACAAAAGGAAAATTGTATCAATTTTGTAGTAAAAATATTGTGTCTATTCTTATCAACTCGTTTTATCAATTTAGAAAAAGAAATAGTTTTCCACGAGTCGATCACGTCATCAGACATAAGACCACCAACAATCCTAAGAAGGTACGGGTCCCCTGCTAGTCTTGTGTCGGTGAATGATACTTTCATCCTACAGTTCATCAGGTCCCAGAATTGAGTCCTGCTGTTGTAAGATGAGATGTCATTCTGCTCTACCACCGACGTGTCTTTATCATCATCGCCCTAAGCCCCAAAACAAAACCGACCTAATTGCGATCTTGCTTGATAGTTTCATATATAGCAAAATGCTATATATGAGTGCTTATGTATCAGACATAAGCACAGAAACCGAACCAAAAAGCAAGGAAAAAATGAATAAAAATAGAGATAAGAGAGAAGAGGAATTGATCCACCCAAAAGATCAAAATAATAAAGGGTGGAGCAACCCTCAACTTTGACGAAAGATCTAAAAAAAAAAAAGCCCAAGATCTTTGAAATCATGAATTTTGGGATGACAAACTTGATTACCAATAAAAATCTCAAAAGGGACATTATATCCAGAATTTTCAACCCAACCGAACCCAACAGAGGGGCAGAACAGGAGAACCATGGCCAGCAAACTTGAGCCCAGGAAGAAAAACAAAAACAGGGAACCACAATAGGCATACTCGAGCCCAGCAAGAAGGGCAAGGCAAGAAAAGGAATAAAATATAGTTTCAATCCAACTAAACCCAACAAAAGAGAGAGAGTCAACAGATAAGCTTTTGAACCAAACCAATTCCTTGTCACCAATCTAACTAAACCCAATATAAAGGCTAAAGAAAAGAATTCAGTTTAAGCCAAGACCTTACTCAGCATATGGGCAAACTGAGCCAAAACCGAGTCCCACCAAATGGGAGAACAGAGAAAATATTTTCAGCATGAATCCATTCCAAAAGATATCAAATCCAACCCCAACAAAAGTGGGAAAACAGAGAATAGTTTCCAACATTCATTCATCCCAAAAGAACCAAAAAATCGAGCCCACCAAAACAGAAAAATACCTTTCAGCTATAATTCCAATCTAACAGAGCCAAAACCGAGCCCTCCAAAAAGGTCAAAACAGAGAAATATTTCATTTATAATTTGATTAAAAAAAGCCCAAACCGAACTCAACATGTGGGCAAACTGAGCCCAACATGTGGGCAAAACAAATGAAAATATTTCCAGCAAGAATCCAATTCCAAAGGGCTAAAATCGAACCCACCCATATGGGGAAAATAAGGCAGAATTTCCAGCTAATAGTTAATCCAAAGGAGGCTAAATTCGAGCCCACCAAATGGACAAAAACAGAGTCACTAAGAATCAGATTCCACAAAACATTAAATCCCAAAATTTGCATCCAGTATATATAATTCGAACAGGGACCGGCAACAGGAAACAGAAAAGCATAAGTAGATGCTTAAAACCAACATCCCAAAGCATCGAAACAACTTCCAACATATATTTGAACAGAGGTGATAATAATAAAAAGCTCAAGAATTAAATCTCGAACCAACATTTCATTTAGCATGTATTTCAAATAGACAACTATCATCTCACGACAACCATTGGGATGTTCCAAAATTTTTTCCATCCTGCATTTTTAAGCAGAAAAAGAGAAAAATATCTATATTATGCTTCATTTCTACTAATTCTAGCAAGTATCCATGCTTAAATCTCAAAAACAAGCCTCGACTTTATTTCCACATGCTTTAGAAGAGAAAAGAAGTATTTTCAGATGTCAACCTAAATAGTGCAGAATAGAGGAAAGAAGAATACATCTTTTATGCAGACTTAAAGCAAAATTATAAGACAGATTCAAGAGGACAACTCCCACAGTAATACTCTTCCTAAAAGCTTCAGAAAACAGTAACCCACGAATGCTCCACACTCCCAACGCACGAGAATCTAACTTAGAGAGGATTTCGGCAAAGCTTCCCTTCCTAAAAGCTTCAGAAAACAGCAATCCACGAATACTCCACGGTTCCAACGCACGAGAATTTAGTCTAGAAAGAATTTCGGCAGAGCTTTCCTCCCTAAAGGCCTCAAATAGTAAAACCACAGCTTCCCTTTCTCTCAAGAAATTTTCAACAACCCAAAACAATACACCAGAGACGCTTTTTACAAGCAGAGAAGAGAGGGGGACAGCCACCTACCAGCCTCACTGGTATGTGAATCAAACAACGAGAACAGAATCGCCACAGTAAAGAGGGAGACGGTAAAATCTCGAGAAGGAGAAGGGTCGACCAGCTCAGCCCTTGCATTAGAGAGCCGAAGAGTCTAGCGGCCACGCAAAGAAGGGGAAGAGTCGAGAAAGGGAGAAGAGATTGCCGCGTGGATCGTCCACGGGAGCTAGGGCACGCGAGGGGAGCGGAACGAGCGCCGCAGGATCGAGCCATGGGACAGGTCAAATGGGGGTTTAAGTGTACGGGTAGAGGAGTAAATAGGGTCTAGGATTATAATTTTAATATTATAAGTATATAAAATATTTAATATTTCTTAAAAAATAAAATTTGATTCATACTTTTTATTTGTGCGTCAAAACATAATAAAAATTGGTGTCTTTTTTAGGTAATTCTGACGTTCCGGACACACTGACGCGGTCTGTTTCACCATTAGAGATGGTTTTGATGAATTCATTGATTTACGTGCAATTTTCTCATGTAAAAAATTATGGCAATATGGGTGTTTTTTCCTACTAAAATTTGTGTCATAGACGCGTTGACACAGTCCATTTTGCCGTCGAAGGTTATCCGGAGAAGTTCGCATCTTTACCCATCATTTAGGCTCAATTTAAGTCCAATTTTGTGCAACTTAGTGAATTTTGTACATTCAGTGTGTGTGTGTAATGATAAAGTCCCGAAGAAGTTTTCTTAGGGCTTGAGATTCTATTGAGAATTTCTCCTTGAGCCTCCACATAATAGGCCTTTACCACTCGACCATAGGACGATGATTTTGAGATCATCAATGCGAGATATCACAAGAGAAATAGGAAGTGGCTGGAATTTCTAAAAGAGTGGGTCTCAGTTCTAGTTTTCTAAGATAGTCAATAGGAACCCCTAGAGCTAGATCCTAGGATCCTAAGGAAAAGAGTAATGAACTCAAAATGAGGTCAACACACACCAAGAAAGCCTTTAAACTACTTCGGCTATTTGCTCTATAAATAGTTGTATTGTTTCCTTTTCATGTTACATATCACATCATCAGGTTGTTTTAATGGCTTAGATTTAACTATTTACCTTTTTCGTGGATGAAACAAAAATGTTTATATTCCAAACGGTAGAGTATAGGAGAAATTGGGCATAAAAAACGGCCAATTCTCAAATAAAATTAAAAAGCAAAGAGTAGCTAAAGTTTCATCAATATGACTGCTTACCCAGCAATTTTTGCAACCATAGGATCAGAGTGCAGAGGATTGTAATCACCAGAAAGCCTATATAGCAAAGCCTGCATGATAAATCAAGTCGGAATCACTAGATAATAATAAATAGATAGATTTAAATAGCACAGCGAAAAAATAACTACCTAAAACAATTATTAAATTATTAAGCATCATAAACACCAAAAATAAAGTAAGAAACCACACAGTGCTATCTTGATTTGATTACAACACCATAACTCAAGAGAAATAAAACTATCTCTATCTTATCCATACAATAAAGCCGTATTACTAACTAATTATCAATTTATATGGCAAAGCCATCTAAAAAATACTTTTCTGTATAAACTTTCAAAATTATTATCAATGTCAATACAATTCTAACTTAATATTAAATTATAAACAAGTAGTGCAGCATGGCTGCAGAAAGCATCAACCAAATTCTTCAAATCCTTCTAAAAGGATTGTAAAATATGGCAAAGTCGTATTTGATAGATCGACGCATTCGTGTATTATATATCTTTTATTTTAAAATTCTGAATAAAAAACATAAGTTAGTTAATTAAAATTAATAGATAATAGAATCAAATTGAAAATATACTCTTGACATGTCGACTGAAGCATGCAGTACTTCTCATGTACGGAAAACACAAGCATATATTTTTTTAAGTTTAAAATGTGAGTATTTTTCCAATACTTTCGAAATTATATGGAAACATAGAACTTGTTTGGCATCACTTTCAAATCTTATTTTTATTTTTATTTTAATATAGTTTTGTTTATTTTTTACTTGAAAATAAAACGTGTTGGAGTCATTTTTAGCATTATTTATGGCAAACATGCAAATTTGGCGAAATTTTGCGAGTTCTAGCCCGTTTTGAGTCCAACGCTTCACGAAAAATGCCTCAAAGCACAGCCTCGAGGAAATTGCCATAACTTTGCACTGATACCTTCAGATCGCTATTATGGTCTCATTCTGGAAAGGTAATCAAAAGATGGAGAACATAACGAAGGCACAATGCCACATGGAAAAATCACCGCATCAGTGAAGACTCGCGACACCATGGGTCAACTTTTTTTATTATGGTCATGAAGGCGGCATCTAATTAGATGGGTGTAGGTGCCACACCAGCAACGTCATCAAGCCACTCATGGAGCCACGACAACAACAACAAGAAAGCCTTAATCCTACTATGTGGGGCCGGCAACATTAATCTTTTTTCTCCATTGCGACCTACTTAGTGTCATATTTTCATTTAGTTCTAGTAAATAAAGATCATTTTTTATACAATAACCCCAAGTTTTCCGAGGTCTACGTCTGTCTTTCTTAACACAAGTCAAATCTAAAACTTCTACTCTCCTAATCGGATCATCAGATGCTCGACGTTTAATCTGACCAAACCATCTAAGACAACTTTCTCTAATTTTGCCCGTCACAGGAGCCACTCCAACCCTATCATGGATATATTAATTTCGCATTTTGTCTCTAAGTGTAAAGCCGCTCATCCACCTAATCATTCTCATCTCGGCAACACGTAACTTAGTATTATGCTTCTCTTTTAAAGGCCAACATTCAGCGCCATAGAACATTGAATACCTCACCACCATCTTATAAAATTTTCCTTTCAGTCTAAGCGGTACTTTTCTATCACACAAAAGGCCTGAAGCATTCCTCCACTTCAACCAACCAACTTGAATTCTATTATTAACATCCCCATCTATATCACCATCGCTTGGAACAACGGACCCAAGATATCTAAATCGTTCACCTTTTAATAATTCGATCACCCAAAGTCACACTTCTGTAACTAGAGCTACTACTACTAAAATTACATTTCATGTATTCAGTTTTAGTTTTACTTTTTTGAAGGCCTTTAGACTCCAATGTAGACCTCCGTAATTCAGGTGTTTGCTAGGCTTTTTCTCTCGTTTTATCCACGAGAATGAAATCACTAGCAAAAAGCATACACCAAGGTACATCCTCCTGTAGATATCTAGTAAGACCATCCATAACTAAAACAAAAGGTACATCCTCCTGTCGATCCCTGGTGTAATCTAATAGAAACAGGAAAATATTTGGTCAATCCTCAAGTTTGAACACAAGTAACAGTTCTAGTATACATATCTTTAATGACTTGAATATAAGTCATATCAAAGGATATCTCTTGGAACCTTATTGTAAGCTTTTTCTAAGTCAATAAAAGTCAAATGTAGATTCTCTGTATTATCTCTGAACTTCTCCATCAAACCTCTCAATAAATGTATAGCTTCCATGGTAGACCTGTCAAACATAAATCCAAATTGATTATGAGAAATCTTTGCAATGCGACTTAACCTATGTTCAATTACCCTCTCCCATAACTTTAAAGTATGACAAATCAACTTAATTCCTCTATAATTTGCACACTCTTGTGCATCCCCTTTATTCTTAAAAATGGTTTTTAAAATAATATTAAAGAGTTTAGTAAGCAAAGAAACTCTCAAATCTCCTAAATATTTCCACACTTCAATTAGGATATCATCAGATCCTACAGAATTTCGACCCTTGGGTTTCTTTAAAGCCTCCTCAACTTCTTTTTCACTAATGCGATGTTAAAAATGAAACGTTTTATTATTATTCATGATATTAAAATCACTAAGGTCGATCGTATTTTCAGAAACTACTTTAAAAATTTTATCAAAATAATTCACTCACCTATGTTGAATATATTTTTCTAAAGAAAGTACTTTTTTATTTTCATCTTTAATACACTTTACTTGAGTCAAATCTTTACTTTTCTTTTCACTTTGTGTGGCTAGTTAATACATATATTTTTCACCCTCCTTAGCATCTAATAAATTATAAAGATCATTAAAAGCTTAATTTACCGGCTCGAATCACTTTAAAATACTTTGGTATCTAATCTATTATAAATATCATTAAAAGCATAAAATTTCATCTTTAATACACTTTACTTAAGTCAAATCATAAAGTCACGACGCTCAGCCAAAAATGTCAGATTTTGAGCCGCAAACTGTATCTTGTCAACCGACTCAAAATTTACCACATCGACAACAATAGAGCGTTGTGCATGGCATCGCGAAGCCAAACCATAATTTTTTTTCCCTTTAAGAGGAACAATCCAAAAATTGAAATTTCTAAATCTAACCAGCCCTTGAACCCCCATTAGTGCTGAGAGTTCCACAACACCCCCCCCCCCTCGCCCAACCCTGCCGTCCATTTCAGTGGTAAGCGCTCTTCTCAGGATTTTTTTTTTTCTGTGAGCTACCTTCCATACCTCATCCCCAAGCCCTTCTTGTTCTTTTTCGTCGTCAGAGGTGTTGCTTTCTATAGTCAGAGGAGTTCGAGGAGCCATTATTGGAGACTTTGAGATGAGAAACTTTGTCAACCTTTGTGTGGGTTTGGTTTGATTAAACCCGAGCGTGCTTCTGGCTTCTTGGAGCTCCTAGGCTTTGTTTTAGAGAGGTTAAGTTCAAGTTGTCGTTAAACAAAGCCATTAGATTAAGTTTCCCAACCTCTTCCCTCTTTTTTTTTGTGTACTGAGTGGTTAAACCCCTTCGTTTCTCTTTTAGTGTTGCCTTTAGGGTATAGTGGTGCCCTATTGCTTTGTTTGGTCTGCCTAGGCATCGCCCATTTTCTAGGATAGCAAAACGGCATAGTTTCCACAATGTCATGGCGCCTTCCAATCTTGGCTTAGCACAATGTTGTGATCCTGCTCTCAAGGCCGCAACCTCACCAGACTCTATGTCTTTCTGACCTAGAATCGTGGCGTTTCTCGAAACCAAGACCCTAGGTCTTGGGCCCCTTAGGCCAAGGCACACTACTAATCCAAGCCAGTGGGCCCTAGGCCATGGCCTTTTTCGGTTTGGTGTCGGCGTGCTGCTCTCCAGCGTTGTGGGACCATGATCACCGTCTCAATCTCCAGCGTTGTGGGACCATGATCACCGTCTCAAAACCATGACACTTATTAGCGTTGCGGCGTGAGGCCTACCTGGCATTTTCCTTGCTTGTAGGCGCGTAGTCGGTGCACTACCTTTGTTGCAATGCAACGACCGTTGGTCATCTTGCCGATTAGTCAGATTCAACTTAGTTGAACATTTATTGGTTTCTTGACCTTTATAGGTCAAGCTGAGCACTAGGTTTTTACCTCCCATTCGTTGGTACACCCTTTTGTATGAGTTGTGACCTTTTTTTTTAATTTTCATCAATATCAAAGTTGGGTTTTGTGATTCCGAACGGTCGGGTCCCCGATCATTATAGATCGTCGATCCAAGAACTAGCCCTCCTGACCCTTCTGCATGGGTGGCAATGCTTTGATCTGAATAATCGGTCTGACTTATAACAATCTTGTAATTACCAAATTGATTATTATAAGTATGTTTCAAATCTTTTATTTTGTATTTACCCATTCACATCACCCTAGTGAGGCTTGTAGAAAAAAGTTGAGAACGATCATTACCAAGGAGTAGATGTCTACATATAGGGATTTAGTGTGTTAGCATGGTCCTTGCACTGGTTAGAGGATCAAAGGGACTGGTGCATAGGTGCTGCATTTTGGCATCATAATGCCAGCCTCTTTGCCTCCAGATCAGAAGGACTATATTACATTTATTTGCATTTATGAATTTTGTTACATATGCATATTTGCAGTCATTTTGACTTCTCTATCGTATGTCATTTCACATATGTTGTGTTGCATTCTTGCTATGTATTTGTTGCGCGTTAGGTGATTTGTCACTGATAACCCTGTTTCATTCTAGGATTAAAGGTGGGTATCTCGAGAACTTTTACATGGCTCCGCAGTGCCACCCTTCTAATTTAGGATCGTTATGACTCATTGTATGTTTGATTATATAATGCCCTTATTGTGTCATGATTTTCAGGCTTAGTTTTTCATATACTCGATTTCATATTGTGCACTTTTATGCAATAGGTGTTTTGCCAAGTAAAAAAAATTTTCCTTCTATAGATCTACGTTGCATGATCAGCGCGTTAGTGGTTAGGCTTCAATTACCCTTAGATTGACATGTGGTAATACCAAGAAAAAAGCATTGATTGCTAATCTATCCAGTTAGGCAATGGGAATTATCCCATTAGTACCTAATCTTGTAAGATCGTTCCAAGCATGGGCCTGGGTTACATTCGTCATTTGTTGTGAAGAGTGTTAGCTCTTTCGGATACTAGGGATGGGGCCAGCTTGGAGATCTCGTCAAGATTCTACACAAAAGCCCTTAGCCTCTGCACTATACGACAATTACTTAGATGTATGTGTAAGCAATACCTTATGGATGTTTGTTTAGAATTAGGGCTAGGGTGTAATTATGATTTTCGTATGTGTGACTATTGGCATGGCTTATTTGCTAGTCGTCGTATTTTTGTGATTTTTTGTGTTTATTGAGTTAAAACTTGTGCACTAGCATATTTAGAGATTTCCTCTTGTAGGGATCCAGGTCAAACAGAGACGAGCTTAATTTATAAATCAAACTAATGTTTCTCATACAGGTGTTGCTTAGTGATACAACTGAAATGCTATGAAGCACCTGCAATACAATAAAGTATTCAAGCACACCAAATAATATATGAAACTGAGTCCTTGTATTGATCTCGTGAGGAATAAGTCAACTCCCTAAGTCGGAAAAAGTTTAGTCTGCTATTTTTAAGTGTAGTATGAAGGTTCAAATTTTGGTGATTTTAAAGTTTCTAATCCAAATATTTGCAGGAAGTAAAACATGTCTAATTTTGAGCTTGAACTGATAAAAAACCTCCATTGAATTGGTCCTATGCAAATCAAATCTAAGTAAATTTAATATAGTTGACAATCAGGAACATCAATTTTCCTGTGGTCATGAGAAGATTGGGATTTCATATTACAGTTAGTCGCCTAATTATGTAAAAACTCTATAGTTTGCAAATTTTTATAAACGATTGCACCACCCAAACAACAATATTCATATTTTCCTAGAGCAATGTATATTAACTGAACTATTTCACTAGCCTACTTTTGTAGAACTATATCACAACCCATCTAATATCCCAAATGATTAGTTAGGAGTAAATTAAATTAAAATGTTAAACTATCAACTTACAATCAAATTAACATGTAATCACATAACAAAAATTTCACAAACTTCATAAAATCCAATTCAAGGGAGAGTAAAGTTTAAGTCTTGCTCATTGCAAATGAAAACAACACAAATTTCAATGCAAAATCTTAAGTAAAAAAAATTAGAACGATCTCATTGATTTTCTTCCATGAATTACACGAACTTATAACATGATCTTTGATTTCTCACCCACTTTGAGTACAATCACACACTTGTTCTCTCTCAGAAGAACTCTCATACACACTCTCACACTCTCTTTTAAGAAACCCTCCGTTGAGACATGTTGGCGGCTGCAAGTGTTCTCCGACACTCCCTCTTGGCATTTGTCTTCTTCCCCTCGGCATCACTCCAAGGAATAACAATGTTTCAAAGAAAACAAATGGTGGAATAACCCTGATTCATTCAAAATTAATTCTTTTGTAGCGACAGAAGAACCCTGATTCAATCAAAATAGAGAATTTTTACAATTCCCTAATTCGATTCTCCACCACTAGAGTTTCTCCCGAGAGCATCGAAGTCTCGCTCGCTCACTTGGTGCATTTCTCTTGTAAGTGTTCTAATAGGAGGCGACATGGCGCCTTTATTTTGTGGTGGCATCTAGAAGTTGGCCTTACAGTTTGCATCACCTGGGAGAAAAGGGAGAGGTGTATACGCGTCAAGATGTTGCATGCGTAGACACGTCATTTTTGGTGTTAGTGTTCAAAGCACTCCAGCTATTCCTTTAATACTTATAACCTACAAAGAAGATAAATAAAACACAAAAAAAGCATAAATATGATATAAATAGTGGAAATACTGCAGAAAAAACACAGGAAAATATATTGCATATTTTACAAACATCAGTTAGCTCCCTCCCACCGAATTTGGCTCATTATACGTTGCATGCGCTAACGTTTGTTTTACAGATCTAGTCTTTTCGTAACTTATGTACTTTTACAATATAGGAAAGTCTTTACTAGAAATAAGATACGAGCATGAGTTTACAAGACGTTTGACCCATAAAACCTAATGAAAAGAACCAGGAGCTACTTACTTGTGACTCATACCTTAATTCTAGACTATATTTTGTTGTATAGACTTAAAATCAGGCAGGTTTATGAAGAGCCTGACCATATTTTTGCTTTTTTAGAATTGCAACCGACCCAACAATGCTTTGCCTCTTATTATTTATTTAGTGTGTTTATTTCATCACTGAGTATTTGACCTTACGCCTTTATTAGTATGTGGTTTGTCTGGTTACTATCACGATTAGGCTCTTAGGTTAAAATCTTTGTTATAAAATCTTAAATTTAAAATATTTACTCTAATAAAATTTAGGATTAAAACTTCAAGATTTTAAATCAACAGTTTTATTTCCTATACCTTCTTTCTTGTATGGCCTTTGGGTCGGATTTAAGATGATAAGAACCGCATGGCTTTGTCCCTTTGCATATTAATAAGGCTTTCACACTTATAATGTTTTAGATAATTAAATCCATATTGCATGTCCTAAGGAAAGTATTCTTATTTTCCAATCTAACTAGCCAAGCATATGAATTATACGCCTAGGAGGTCTCTCTAGTACGATCAGGAAGTTAAAGTCGGTCCCAACGAAGACAGGGTCGTGAGAGGGTTTTCTCTTTATATTCATGTCGTCCACCCTTCTACTCTATATGACTCCTTCTCATACTCTTAACTGATATAAATCCTACTCTATCTTCTTCTACCCGAATAGAGTCATAGGAGCTTAGATGTCTCCTTCTTTTGACTTTAGGGCTATTACGCCACCATAGATGATGCATCTCACGAGTTGCTGACAGATGGTTCCTGGTCGGGTTGGATCAACTACCTTCCTAATCGAGTAGACATAGAGTCTCGATAGTCTGGGACAACGAATCTCTGAAATTCTGGCTTCCCTATTTCTACCTATTTAGGACTTTTCCTACCAATTGCTGGCTATCCATTTTGGGCATTTTTTTATAATCTTTTGTTGAGTCTTACAATCATCTCATAAGCCCTCCTCATCAAGGGGTGAGCAACTTACGATCTCATAAGCCCGCCTCATTAAGGAGCGAGCTACGTATCAGGTTACGGTGATTCACCATCTACCCCGTAGCCTAATGACGCTCCATTGACATGAGTTTTCCCCTACAGAGATGGCAAAAATCACCTTAGGACCTATTTGTATAGAGTAATAGCAAGCAAGCATAACTACTTTTATCCCGAGCTTCCTTGAGTATCCCTAGGATGTAATTGACCACGAGAATACATCGTCATGGGAGATCTCTTTGAACCCATAACAAAATAAATTTGATATTGTAATATGGTTTGGTTACAAGGACTTTTTATAAGATCTTTCTCGTACATTCGCTCGAGTCGAGTATGGTATGATCTACTTTGGACCGCTCTTCTCAGATTTATGTTACGATGATTTTTCTATATAAATATCTTCGTAGCTACTACTTTTGTTTCTTCTTAATTTTTATTCATTTTTGTATTTTTCCTTTCTTCTCTTGCTTTTTCAAATAATGTTGACCTCATTTTTGAGGTCATTTCCTTTTCTAGGGTCTTAGGATCTAGCTCTAGGAGTTCCTATTGACCATCCTAGAAAACTAGAATTGAGACTCACCCTTTTAGAAAATTCTAGTCAATTTCTATTTTCCTTTGATGTCTGACATCTTTGGCACAAGACCATCGTCTTATGAACGAGCAGTTATGGGCTATTTTGTGAAGACTCAAGGGAAAAGTTTCTGATAGGACTTCAAGCCTTAGGAAAACATCGTCATGACTTTTTCATCACATACACACACCAAATACACAAAGTTCACGAAATTACACGAAATCGGACTTCAATTAAGCCTAAAGGACGGGTGAAAATGCGAACTTCTCCGGATGACCTCCGACGACGAATTGGACTGTGCCAACGTGTCCTGGATACCCATTTTGGTAGGAAAAGACACCCATATTGCCATATTTTCGACACGAGAAAATTGGCACGCAAATCGATGAATTCGTCAAAATGACTTTTGACGGCGAAACGGACTGCGCCAGAGCGTCCGGAATGTCGAAATTACCTAAAAAGGATGTCTAATTTGTAATTATTTCACACAAATTAAAATGTGCAAATCAATTTTTTTTTTTATACTTTAAAAAAAAAATTAAGTATCTTTATTCTTTTTTTTTATTATTATTATATAATATTTATAAAACCCTAAATATCTATTTCCCATTCTCCTTGCACGATTAGATCCTCCTTCGCCCGTGCCCGGCTCGATCCCGTGATCGGCCTTCGCCCGTGCCCTAGCTCCACGATCCGCGGCTCTCCTTGCCAATCTCGCTCGACTGCCTTCTCGCGGCATTCCGCGGTCCATTCACGCACGCGGCCTCCTCGAGTTCCTCTCAACCGAGCAGCCCTCCAACGATGGAACTCCACCTGGGCGGCTCTTCCTCTGCCCTAGGCCGCATTTCCTCCGCTCTAAATGCATTTTCTTCTCTTCCTTTACCTAATTCGGCTACCAGAGAGGTTGGTAGGTGGCTTCTCCTTTCTCCTTTCTTTGCTATAGAACCCCAGTTGGGGGAAGGTGGAGGGCTGGCCGAAATTTTTGAGAGTTGGGA
>NEWO01000275.1:659131-696440 GCA_003013225.1 Phalaenopsis aphrodite | reverse complement strand
TACATTCGCTCGAGTCGAGTATGGTATGATCTACTTTGGACCGCTCTTCTCAGATTTATGTTACGATGATTTTTCTATATAAATATCTTCGTAGCCACTACTTTTGTTTCTTCTTAATTTTTATTCATTTTTGTATTTTTCCTTTCTTCTCTTGCTTTTTCAAATAAGGGTGACCTAGAAAGAAGAACTTATAAAGGATAGATGCTAAAAAGGTCATTCACGTAGACAAGAAAGGGGCGCGCACAACATGTTCACTTAGCTATAACATATTTAGTTATTTTTAAAAACACTCAAAAACAACTTCTAGCTGTTTTGATTATTTTTAAAAACAAACTAAATTATTTTTTTTAAATAAAAATAAAAAAATACTTAAAATATACTAAACAAACAAGTTTTTAAAATACACGTAAAATTAAAAAAAATAAAAGTGATCCAAAACAAGCCCTTAAATTTTTGAATAATTCAAACATAGTCTATCCTGCAATATGTTAACCATGCAAAATATTCTAATAAGGGAAACACTTAACTCTAAACTAAAAAAGCTGGTTATCTGACAAAAAGTAATTATTCACACAAATTTATGGTCAACATAAAGCGGTGAAGTAGGCGAAAACTAAAAACCACTAAAACCAAACTTGCAATCTATTCATTTAAAAGATCAACAATAATTTTCAAAGTAGAACAACTAATTATTTCAAAAATTTTCATACCACAAATTACGAACAAGCTTATGTTGAATACCTCTTTTATCTGCAGTATATATCCAAGATTCTTTCTCCTAACCGAAACAAAACATGACAACGGGAAAGAAGAATATTGCTCAATAAAAATTGTAAGACTTGCAGAAATAACACTCAATCCTTATGCATTTACCTATCTAACATTTAAGCTTTAATTTTCACATATATGTCACCTTACCTATGCATGAAAATGATCAATTCACTTTTTTAAAAGTTAAAATAATAATATTTTTTTATGTGATATAGAAGATTTAGGTGGTATAAAAATAGAAACTAAAGTAGGCGTTAGACATGTAAATGCATAAGAATTGGTTGGTGTATATTTAAATTCCCCTAAGAAATTAAGGAATGAAACTTGAGGAAGTGACACAAAAGCGGTATACCTGAGATTGTGGGATCTGGTCCTCATATATCACAGAAGGTTTATGTTTGGGAACTGAAACAGAAGAAACTTGGTCGGCTGGATAGTTTGTATATGAGTATGGCTTTGAGGGCTTTGAGAAACCACCAGACCCACGCAGGTACATGGCACTTCTGCTAGAAAAATGCGCTCTGTAAGGTAATAAGCATATATAAAACAAAGAAAGGAAGATTTACATGCATATACTCAATTCTTATGCGTGTGTGTGTGTGTGTGTGTGTGTGTGTCTATCTATCTATCTATATATATATATACATATGCCATCTTGCCTATGCATGAAAAGATGTGCTCCTTTTTCAAGTTAAAAAAGATGTATAGTATAAATGTAAAAATCGAAGTTTAGGTGTTAGATAAGTAAATGCATAAGAATTGTGTATGTAAATGCCCCAACAAAACAATTCTAAACACAGGATATAAACGTTGAACAAGCCTGTTCATGCACAGAGCTTCGCCAGATTCTTCTATATAACTGGTGGTTTCAATTTCGATGATAGCCGCTTTGCCTGATAAAAGAATGCAAATGCTTTAATTCCCCTTGACACCACAGCCAGATGTATAATAATATGGAAAAGCTAAACCAAGCAAATTAACAGAATTTAAACTTTTACATCTACGTTAGTATCAGGAAATGTTTGCTTGGTAATAAAAACAGACAAAATTTTGATCACAAAAAAAGCAGTTTGTTAGACCGGCGCCAACGGCACCATTCGTCTCTTGCTCCACTAAGACGACGCCGAGCCCGCCAAAATAGTTTGAAGACTTATGTTAGGTTTAAGACTAAAAGGGCAATTTAATTCTTTGTTAGTTATAATTATGGGGTATAGATAGGGCTAATATGTTAAGAGTTAGGTTATGAGTGATTATTATCTTGAATCTTAGGATTAGGATTTCGGAGATATCACCTACCTCGCAATTGTAGGTGTAAAGATTAGGGTTTGGGAGAGAGCCTACTTCTCGAATTGTAGGTTATCTTTTACGTATTCAAGTTGTGTTGTTTGGTGTTAGTGAACTAAAAATATTTTATTTTGCGCTAATTTTTGTGAAAGTTCCTATCAATTTGGTATTAGAACATTTGAGCCTTGTTTCGTTACTCCAACATTCTAGAATAGTCGAGGCGATCAATCAAAATTTCAGCAACCGCCCCGGCATGCCGCATTGCCAGCACCTGAGCAGTGTACAGATACAGATGGGAAACAGTCGCAATTCGACCTAGCTGGGAAGTCGATAGGATCAATCACCTGGCGTGATCACCCTTCGCGAATCAATCATGTTTAACCTAGCTGGGAAGCAGGTAAGATTGTGGCGTAAATTCATCCCAATCGCGTAGCCTTCATGAAGGAACCTTTTGATACAGTAGCAATTCCAGCTAGCCAAGAAACCAACAACGAGATTGTGGTGTATAGAGTTTTTCCTTCGTGATCGAAAATCTCCTTGGAAGTAATGGCGACCATAAAAGTAGAAACTTTGAAGGAGAAATTAGAGGAAGAGATGATCCAAATAAGATTTGAAATGGAGAAGCGTCTCTCGACCATGGAGGTGCAGTTCTCGTCTCTGGAGGGGCGATTCTCGTCCATGGAGGGAAGCTTCATGTCCCTATAAGAAATGATGAGTAAGATCGTGGAGTTTCACACAAAATCATATGCACCCACTCCGGGATCGAGCAACGACATCTGGAGCGGATGCAAGTAGCAGCAATCAGAAGGATTTGTGAGGAATTAAAGCAACGTCGATGCATTAGATGGATCTAGAGTAACGAGAAAGAACAAACGAATCGATGGACTCAAGCAACAACAATTGGAAGGAATAGAGCAACATTCGAACTACAGAAACGAACAGAAGCGAGCGGTATCAAGCAAAGGAGCAGGGAGTGGATTCGAACGACAGTATCGAGAGATAATTGCACAAGATGTGAAGGTTTAGAACAAGCAGTAACAAGCGGAACGAGACAACGTGCGATTTGGGGCTGAAGAAGATTGATTTGAAGGATTTCGGTGTGAAACAAGGAACAATGTTGAGTGGGACTCCGACGGAGGATTGCATCCATATGCTCCAGTACCCTTTACTACGGCAACCTTCCAAGCGAAAGGTGATTAAAGAGTCTAAGGGGTCAGGTGAGTTAATTATGGGGGTGAGACGGACTAATGGAGAATCAAGGAAGGAAACTCAACCCCCGCTTCATGAGTGGATCAAAATTCAATCGAGGAAATTAGGGAAGAGACTCGAACATAAGGAAGTTGAAGATGTCGATCTTTGAAGGAGATAATGTCTATGGTTGGGTTATCGCGTGGACATATACTTTCTTGTTAATAGGCTGACGGTGGAAAAAATTTTGATGGCAGCAGCCCTGTGTTTGAAAGGGAAGTCTCTAGTGTGCAATCAATGGAGAGAATAAAGTTACTCTATCGAAACAAAAGAAGAATTGAAGGAACGATTGTTGGAGCATTTCAGAACCATGAAAGAAGAGGATTTACACAATCAATTTTTTTGCATTAGTTTAGAAAAGGTCTGTCATGACTTATAAAGAGAAATTTGATATGCTACCCAGTCATTTGAGAAGGATATCAAAATAAGTGTTGGAAAAAAAAAACTTCATGAAATGGTTGAGGCTAGAAATTCGAACTGCACTTCATCTGTCGAAACAGTATTGGGGGAAACTATGGAATTAGCGCAGTTAGTTGAAGATAAAAATGCAATGAAAGTTCTCCTAGAGTCACTTGAGTCAAAAGAGGTGTTAGGAGACAACAGGTTGAAAAAAAGTGTTGATTAAATAAAAAGGATTGTTGAATTATTACGCCACTTGGGAGATTGATCCAGCACCAATTTCCTCTCTTACACCTTGAGAATAAGGTATCTTTCTGGGAGGGGAGTAATGTTAGACCGGCGCTAAAGCACCGTCCGCCTCGTGCCCCATTGAGTCGACGCTAGCTCGCCAAAATTGTTTGAAGACATTTCATAAATAAGACTGAAAGGGCAATTTAGTTATGTGGTTAATATGTTTAGAGTTAGATTATGTGTGGTTGTTGCCTTGAATCTTAGCATTAGGGTTTAGGAGAGATCGTCGAATTCTCGAATTGTAGGTATTTTTGTTTTATGTATTTGGGTTGTGTTGTTTAGCGTTGGTGAAATAAAAAAAAAATTATTTTGTCCTAATTTTTTAGAAAGATCCTATCAAAGTTATTCTGATTTCATCAATTTCGCCCTGAACCTTGAGAGAAGCATCCTGCAACAAGTGCACATTTTTTTATTAGGGGGATTTGCACAAATACCACCCAATTCTTAAGTATTTACATATCTAACATTTATATTTTGTTATTACATTTATACCACTCAAATCTTTCGTCTCAAATAGAAAATACCATCATTTTAACTTTTAAAAAGTGAAATACATACTTTCAATTATAGGTAATGTGGTATGCATGTAAAAATTGAAGTTCAGGTGTTAAATATGTAAAATAGTGATTTCTATTTAAATTTTCTTTTTTTTAGTGAGAAAATCATCATAATTTTAGCTCTATCCCAACTACTTGTGGTGGACCTTAAGAATCCTAATCTTCAATTCAGCCTTATTAAATGTAAAATGAGACAAAAACTTTATTTTGAACATGTTTTTATTTTCTTTTTGTACTTCAAGCCATGTAGATTTCGGTCTACCAAATGTTGTCAAGTGTGCATTAATATATTTAAACATTATTCAATTTGTGACAATTTTAAATACATTAAAAATGTGACGCTACACTGCCCACCACCTACCACCTGCCATTGCCACAACCGTTGCCTCCGCACTCCATCACCACCATTGGTGGCTGCCACCACTGTTGTCGTCACTCACAATGTAGGGTGTGTGATACCAGGTGGCTGACAAAATTTACACCAACAGATGACCCGAACAAAATCAGACAACTTTGGGCACAAATGCAACACGAAGATTAAAAATATGAATGAACTATAAAATTACATAATCAGATGATAAAAATTAAAAGGCATATTAAGAATAAAGTATGATGCACACGGAGCTGAACTAAAAATGAGAAGAAAAACTAAAGAGGTCAATCACAAGCAAAGAACAGAACCTCCTCATTGCTTTTAATCATGCTCGAAACTCTCTTATACGCTCCTATGCAAACAAGAAAAACAAGTGAATACGAAGTTCAAGTAAGAGAACCCTCCAATTTATAATAGAAATAATCGTGCATTAAGAGTTCCCAACAAAAATTATGATCTTTTAAGACAAGTTAAAAATATGCTATTCGTAACAGCCACAATCGTATCCACAAAACACATACAGAAATAAGTAGAATGTGATCTTTAGAAACTCTTAATAAAATATTATGGGCATTGTAATGAAAAATATTTGTGAAAACAATTAAATCTAAATAATTTCAAGTTTTACATGTGCTTCATTAGACAAACTTTGACATAAATACAACACCTTAAAAATCATTTAAGCGCACTAAAAAACATGGAAATGTAGTTTATTTATGCATGAAAAATGGTACAAGCAAAAACATGCAAATGTAGCATATTTATGCATTAAAAATAGTAAAAGAGAATCAAGAAGTCTGGTGTAATTTAAGAGTTTCGAAATTTAGGAATTTCTGCTTTTGATGTCTTCTATTTTTATTATTTTCTATTCTTAGAAGTTTCAACTTTAAGAATTATTTATTTGTGGTAATTTCTACCTTCTTTTTCTAGTATGGGGATCTGATTTTCTGATTTTTCAAATGTAGTGTCCTTCTCTTGTTATTTATCTTGTAACCAAATCTTAAGAAATTGAAGAGGAATAATTTTTTTTTTTTATTCTTCCAAAAATTACATGGTATCAGAGCTAGGGTTCCTGCACTAAAGATGGCGACACCAACTTTGAAGCTTCGGCTTTCTCACGCCCACGACTGAAGCTTTGGCTTTCTCCTGCTCACGACCAAAAATGCTCTGGAGCACCCGGTAGCTCACCAAAGACGACGCTCGTGAGCCATCACTTGTGATGTTTTAGCCTCTCGAAGATGCTTCGAAGGCGCAATCAAAGCAAGAGCTCCTCGAGGCTGCTTTTGTCTTTCCCATCGCTACAGAACACCCGATTGATTGTGTGATTAATCGCTATTCGAGGACGCTTCGAAGACCCTCTATTTGATCTCCCTTACAATGGGACTGTGGCGTGTAAAGANTGGTGTATATTTAAATTCCCCTAAGAAATTAAGGAATGAAACTTGAGGAAGTGACACAAAAGCGGTATACCTGAGATTGTGGGATCTGGTCCTCATATATCACAGAAGGTTTATGTTTGGGAACTGAAACAGAAGAAACTTGGTCGGCTGGATAGTTTGTATATGAGTATGGCTTTGAGGGCTTTGAGAAACCACCAGACCCACGCAGGTACATGGCACTTCTGCTAGAAAAATGCGCTCTGTAAGGTAATAAGCATATATAAAACAAAGAAAGGAAGATTTACATGCATATACTCAATTCTTATGCGTGTGTGTGTGTGTGTGTGTGTGTGTGTCTATCTATCTATCTATATATATATATACATATGCCATCTTGCCTATGCATGAAAAGATGTGCTCCTTTTTCAAGTTAAAAAAGATGTATAGTATAAATGTAAAAATCGAAGTTTAGGTGTTAGATAAGTAAATGCATAAGAATTGTGTATGTAAATGCCCCAACAAAACAATTCTAAACACAGGATATAAACGTTGAACAAGCCTGTTCATGCACAGAGCTTCGCCAGATTCTTCTATATAACTGGTGGTTTCAATTTCGATGATAGCCGCTTTGCCTGATAAAAGAATGCAAATGCTTTAATTCCCCTTGACACCACAGCCAGATGTATAATAATATGGAAAAGCTAAACCAAGCAAATTAACAGAATTTAAACTTTTACATCTACCTTAGTATCATGAAATGTTTGCTTGGTAATAAAAACAGACAAAATTTTGATCACAAAAAAAGCAGTTTGTTAGACCGGTGCCAACGGCACCATTCGTCTCTTGCTCCACTAAGACGACGTCGAGCCCGCCAAAATAGTTTGAGGACTTATGTTAGGTTTAAGACTAAAAGGGCAATTTAATTCTTTGTTAGTTATAATTATGGGGTATAAATAGGGCTAATATGTTAAGAGTTAGGTTATGAGTGATTATTATCTTGAATCTTAGGATTATGATTTCGGAGATATCACCTACCTCGCAATTGTAGGTGTAAAGATTAGGGTTTGGGAGAGATCCTACTTCTCGAATTGTAGGTTATCTTTCACGTATTCAAGTTGTGTTGCTTCGTGTTAGTGAAATAAAAATATTTTATTTTGCGCTAATTTGGGTGAAAGTTCCTATCAATTTGGTATTAGAACATTTGAGCCTTGTTTCGTTACTCCACCATTCTAGAATAGTCGAGGCGATCAATCAAAATTTCAGCAACCGCCCCGGCATGCCGCATTGCCAGCACCTGAGCAGTGTACAGATACAGATGGGAAACAGTCGCAATTCGACCTAGCTAGGAAGTCGATAGGATCAATCACCTGGCGTGATCACCCTTCGCGAATCAATCATGTTTAACCTAGCTGGGAAGCAGGAAAGATTGTGGCGTACATTCATCCCAATCACGTAGCCTTCATGAAGGAACCTTTTGATACAGTAGCAATTCCAGCTAACCAAGAAACCAACAACGAGATTGTGGTGTATAGAGTTTTTCCTTCGTGATCGAAAATCTCCTTGGAAGTAATGGCGACCATAAAAGTAGAAACTTTGAAGGAGAAATTAGAGGAAGAGATGATCCAAATAAGATTTGAAATGGAGAAGCGTCTCTCAACCATGGAAGTGCAGTTCTCGTCTCTGGAGGGGCGATTCTCGTCCATGGAGGGAAGCTTCATGTCCCTATAAGAAATGATGAGTAAGATCGTGGAATTTGGAGCGGATGCGAGTAGCAGCAATCAGAAGGATTTGTGAGGAATTAAAGCAACGTCGATGCATTAGATGGATCTAGAGTAACGAGAAAGAACAAATGAATCGATGGACTCAAGTAACAACAATTGGAAGGAATAGAGCAACATTCGAACTACAGAAACGAACAGAAGCGAGCGGTATCAAGCAAAGGAGCAGGGAGTGGATTCGAACGACAGTATCGAGAGATAATTGCACAAGATGTGAAGGTTTAGAACAAGCAGCAACAAGCGGAACGAGACAGCGTGCGATTTGGGGCTGAAGAAGATTGATTCGAAGGATTTCGGTGTGAAACAAGGAACAATGTTGAGTGGGACTCCGACGGAGGGTTGCATCCATATGCTCCAGTACCCTTTACTACAGCAACCTTCCAAGCGAAAGGTGATTAAAGAGTCTATGGGGTCAAGTGAGCCAATTATGGGGGTGAGACGGACTAATGGAGAATCAAGGAAGGAAACTCAACCCCCGCTTCATGAGTGGATCAAAATTCAATCGAGGAAATTAGGGAAGAGACTCGAACATAAGGAAGTTGAAGATGTCGATCTTTGAAGGAGATAATGTCAATGGTTGGGTTATCGCGTGGACATATACTTAGTTGTTAATAGGCTGACGGTGGAAAAAATTTTGATGGCAGCAGCCCTGTGTTTGAAAGGGAAGTCTCTAGTGTGCAATCAATGGAGAGAATAAAGTTACTCTATCGAAACAAAAGAAGAATTGAAGGAACGATTGTTGGAGCATTTCAGAACCATGAAAGAAGAGGATTTACACAATCAATTTTTTTGCATTAGTTTAGAAAAGGTCTGTCATGACTTATAAAGAGAAATTTGATATGCTACCCAGTCATTTGAGAAGGATATCAAAATAAGTGTTGGAAAAAAAAAACTTCATGAAATGGTTGAGGCTAGAAATTCGAACTGCACTTCATCTGTCGAAACAATATTGGGGGAAACTATGGAATTAGCACAGTTAGTTAAAGATAAAAATGCAATGAAAGTTCTCCTAGAGTCACTTGAGTCAAAAGAGGTGTTAGGAGACAACAGGTTGAAAAAAAGTGTTGATTAAATAAAAAGGATTGTCGAAATATTACGCCACTTGGGAGATTGATCCAGCACCAATTTCCTCTCTTACACCTTGAGAATAAGGTATCTTTCTGGGAGGGGAGTAATGTTAGACCGGCGCTAACGCACCGTCCGCCTCGTGCCCCATTGAGTCGACGCTAGCTCGCCAAAATTGTTTGAAGACATTTCATAAATAAGACTGAAAGGGCAATTTAGTTATGTGGTTAATATGTTTAGAGTTAGATTATGTGTGGTTGTTGCCTTGAATCTTAGCATTAGGGTTTAGGAGAGATCGTCGAATTCTCGAATTGTAGGTATTTTTGTTTTATGTATTTGGGTTGTGTTGTTTAGCGTTGGTGAAATAAAAAAAAAATTATTTTGTCCTAATTTTTTAGAAAGATCCTATCAAAGTTATTCTGATTTCATCAATTTCGCCCTGAACCTTGAGAGAAGCATCCTGCAACAAGTGCACATTTTTTTATTAGGGGGATTTGCACAAATACCACCCAATTCTTAAGTATTTACATATCTAACATTTATATTTTGTTATTACATTTATACCACTCAAATCTTTCGTCTCAAATAGAAAATACCATCATTTTAACTTTTAAAAAGTGAAATACATACTTTCAATTATAGGTAATGTGGTATGCATGTAAAAATTGAAGTTCAGGTGTTAAATATGTAAAATAGTGATTTCTATTTAAATTTTCCTTTTTTTAGTGAGAAAATCATCAGAATTTTAGCTCTATCCCAACTACTTGTGGTGGACCTTAAGAATCCTAATCTTCAATTCAGCCTTATTAAATGTAAAATGAGACAAAAACTTTATTTTGAACATGTTTTTATTTTCTTTTTGTACTTCAAGCCATGTAGATTTCGGTCTACCAAATGTTGTCAAGTGTGCATTAATATATTTAAACATTATTCAATTTGTGACAATTTTAAATACATTAAAAATGTGACGCTACACTGCCCACCACCTACCACCTGCCATTGCCACAACTGTTGCCTCCGCACTCCATCATCACCACCATTGGTGGCTGCCACCACTGCTGTCGTCACTTACAATGTAGGGTGTGTGATACCAGGTGGCTAACAAAATTTACACCAACAGGTGACCCGAACAAAATAAGACAACTTTGGGCACAAATGCAACACGAAGATTAAAAATATGAATGAACTATAAAATTACATAATCAGATGATACAAATTAAAAGGCATATTAAGAATAAAGTAAGATGCACATGGAGCTGAACTAAAAATGAGAAGAAAAACTAAAGAGGTCAATCACAAGCAAAGAACAGAACCTCCTCACTGCTTTTAATCATGCTCGAAACTCTCTTATACGCTCCTATGCAAACAAGAAAAACAAGTGAATACGAAGTTCAAGTAAGAGAACCCTCCTATTTATAATAGAAATAATCGTGCATTAAGAGTTCCCAACAAAAATTATGATCTTTTAAGACACGTTAAAAATATGCTATTCGTAACAGCCACAATCGTATCCACAAAACACATACAGAAATAAGTAGAATGTGATCTTTAGAAACTCTTAATAAAATATTATGGGCATTGTAATGAAAAATATTTGTGAAAACAATTAAATCTAAATAATTTCAAGTTTTACATGTGCTTCATTAGACAAACTTTGACATAAATACAACACCTTAAAAATCATTTAAGCGCACTAAAAAACATGGAAATGTAGTTTATTTATGCATTAAAAATGGTAAAAGCAAAAACATGCAAATGTAGCATATTTATGCATTAAAAATAGTAAAAGAGAATCAAGAAGTCTGGTGTAATTTAAGAGCTTCGAAATTTAGGAATTTCTACCTTCTTTTTCTAGTATGGGGATCTGATTTTCTGATTTTTCAAATGTAGTGTCCTTCTCTTGTTATTTATCTTGTAACCAAATCTTAAGAAATTGAAGAGGAATAATTATTTTTTTATTCTTCCAAAAATTGCATGGTATCAGAGCTAGGGTTCCTGCACTAAAGATGGCGACAACAACTTTGAAGCTTCGGCTTTCTCACGCCCACGACTGAAGCTTTGGCTTTCTCCTGCTCACGACCAAAAATGCTCTGGAGCACCCGATAGCTCACCAAAGACGACGCTCGTGAGCCATCACTTGTGATGTTTTAGCCTCTCGAAGATGCTTCGAAGGCGCAATCAAAGCAAGAGCTCCTCGAGGCTGCTTTTGTCTTTCCCATCGCTACAGAACACCCGATTGATTGTGTGATTAATCGCTATTCGAGGACGCTTCGAAGACCCTCTATTTGATCTCCCTTACAATGGGACTGTGGCGTGTAAAGACCTATTAAAGTCCCAAATCTCCCTTTGAGAGTTTAATATTTGAACCAATTTTTATAATATAACTTCTTATATTTTATCTTTTCTTGCATATTTTTATTTCATCATCAACTAATTTTATTTATAAGAACGTTTCTAATTAGTTCTCCAAGTACATCTTTTGACACTTATTTAATAGCGTTTGTTACTTTATCCCACATAAAACTTGCTTCTTTAATTAAAAAGAAGATTGATTGTGGAGCAATTTGCATGACTTTTACCCTGACAACACAACAAATATCAAATATCTTCACCAAAGAGCTTTTCAAACCTAGTTTGAGTTTCTTGTAAGTTGAGCATGATAGATATATATGCTCCAACTTGAGAGTGTGTCGGAATTTTAAAATTTTTTGCTTTTGGTATTTTCTATTTTTATTATTTTATATTTTAAGTAGTTTCTACTTTTAGAATAATCTATTATTGGTAATTTCTATATCCATTTTCAAGCATGGGGATTTTGTGGCTTACCTAAAAAGATGGCCTTCCCTTATTATTTATCTTGTGATCGAGTCTTAGAAAATTGAAGAATAATAATTATTTTTTCCTTCTCTCAAAAATTACAAAGAGAAATATCAAACTCAACAAAATTAATGTGCACTGATGTTTGTGAATTATGTGATAAAAATTATTTGAATTTTCTTTCAATTTTCTATATTAATTGGTCCTCTTTATGTTTTTTATGGTATTTATGTAATTGTGGGATATATGTACTTATGAAAGCTTTAAAAAGACATTAACAAATATTGTAGCAAAATAGAAGGAAGATGCTTCAGACATGTGTCTAATGGAGTCACCAGGCCACTAGAATCCAATTTACCTTCAGTGTCATCTAGGCTCTACCCAAGCGTCTGGCAACCCGAGTGCCTAGCGCCTTGGCACCAAGTATGCAATGCCTAGGCATCCCTTTGAGAACCCTTATGTCACTTCATTTGGCGCCGCAGACCTATTGGAACCCAACGCTGCCTCTTTACAAAATGAGCAAGAATCCGAGACTCCAAGTAGAAACCCGAGCGCCAACAAATCGAAATAGGGTGTTACGATGGTTTCTGCCCACATGTAGTTCCTCTGGGCTACAAAAGGAAAATTTGTCTCAAAACAAGAGATCTCTCGCTTATTTGAAGAATCAAATTCTTTAGTTTTCCTCTGTGTCTCTATTAGTGAGTGAGAGTGAATCTGTAAGAGAGCTTGTGGGAGCTTACGAAAAACCTTTCGGAGAATTATCCGAGAGAGAATTGGTGATCGTCTGGTGGAAGAGGAACAGAGGACACAAAATCGCAAAGAGTACATTCTGTGATTTTTTTTTCAAAACCCATTGTGTACTTTACTGGCTTTGATGAATAAAATGTTTATTTTGTTATTTGAAAGCATGAATTGTCACTGGTGTTTTCTCCTCAGTGAGTAAAATACTAGGATGTTGATGGTGTTTTTGTGACTTGTACGAAACAATGATATAGTAGTATTTTATCTTTAAATCTTCATTTACATTTGATATGGTCAATTGAATAGTTCAAAACCATTATGAACTTTGAATTTTGGGATAATTCTGGTGAATTTTGAATTTTGGGATAATCCTTAGTTCACGAGTCTTTTCTCCTCTGATTTGGTGAGTAGAAATTCTAGGATGATGGTATTTCTGTGACTAGTATGAAACAATGATATGGTAGTATTTTACTCGTAAATCTTCATTTACATTTGATATGGTCAATTGAATAGTTAAAAATCATTATGAAGTTTGAATTTTAGGATAACCCTTAGTGGAGCAACTAAGATAAAATTCATTAACTAGGAGAATAGGATTATTGCAAGTAGTTTAATGCTATCGTTTAAGGAAAAACTTCATCTTTCATATTTCATCAAATTTAGTGAATTAAAGTGGTTGATTGTCCAAGTTTTTATGTTGCCATTAGAAGGGGCTAAAAAAAATTGGTTCCTAATAGTCACCATCAAATGTGTCACTTTGTAACCCTACGTTTTTCGATAATCAAGGGAGATACTTTCACTTGCTAGATTCACCTCACATTTAAACTTGTATTTTCGTTTTTTGCAAAATTTAAGTTAGAGACTTTAAAAATCACCAACAATCGAACATTCAAGCTAGACTCAAAACCAAAATGCTATAAATTTTTCATACTTTGGGAGTTCCCTCGTTCCTAGTGGGATTATACACGAACTTTGTTTAGCATATTATTTGGACAGCACGTATAGCACTTTGCAGCATTTAGTATGTATCATGCACATGTGCTCAAACAACCCAAGAAATGAGAATGTTGATTGCACTAAGTCAAATGCCTACATGTGCTTAGATAAATTTGTTAAATGTAGACATATCAAACAATATTGTGCAAATTAAAATAGTATAAGCTCAAATTTTCCCAACCCCAAGCACGGTGCAACTGCAATAAAGAATTATAAAAATACTTTAAAATTTTGCAAAATCTTTTTTAAAATCAAAATTATTAACATTTCCATTGATATGCTCAAGCAGATCATTGTGCTTGTACGGTGAGGTCGTAAATCTCATATTTTGACTACAATCCTCCACGTCCTATAAACAGGAGTCAATAAAAAACTTAGCAATGACAAATATCTATGAAAAGAAATTTAAAATAGGCACAATCGGATGAATAACTAACTTCAAATCCATGTTCTTAACATAATATAACATATTCTCATTATCATGAATTGGGAAACAAACGGCCCTTTACAAATCTCATAATCTCATCTTCTATTTGTCAATGACTTTCAAAGCCTTTAAGAAAATATAGCATTGTTTAAAATGTAAACTCTTAGTGCTATACTTGTAAAGCATAAACCTAAGCTTAACTCTCAAAGAACCAAACCTCTACATAGAGAAGTAGAGTCCACAAAGTCTTTAATGCAAAGAACGTTTAAATGAACCTACGTAACGCAGACCTACAAACAGGCTAGCAAAGTTGATGAAGTTCAAAGAAACAAAATTTCAGTTGAATGCCCCTTTAATAGGCATGGTTCTTGCACATCATAATTGGGGGGTTTACTTCTAAATCCAAGCTCTCGAGTTCTAACCTTCAAATACAAATGATTCGAGCATAATACCCCTTACAATGGATATGGTAATTGCATAATTAAGCTCACAAACGCTTGTCTTCAAATACAAGGATTCATTCTTAAAATAAAATTTTTAAGTTATATGTGCAAATATTTCAAACGGCTTCTCATCATGCTAACAGAAAATCTCAATTTCATCAATGCTATCATCAAAATATCTCTAAAACCTAATGCATATTATTTCAAACTAAAATCCAAATAAATGTGAAAAATTCAAAAATTTATCAAACATATAGACATCTAAAAGATATAAAACATCTCAAGATTAAAGCATGTATAAACATTTAATTTTTCATCACAATTCGTGTGTTTTTTTTTTTTGGTTCAACGGCCTCATGTTTATTTGTCGTTTTTTTCCTTTATTCAAATGTTGAATTACGTTGGGCTCTGAGCAATTCCTCTGCATTTTAAGTATTGATGGAAATGCAATTGCATAGAAAGCACCATCAAATTATAAGAAAAAAAATTCTCCGTTTTATCTGTTGCAATAATTTGTCAAAAATAAATTTAATATTAATCTTAGCTTATAAAAAACTAATATCATGTCGAGCATAGTTTTGTGATCACTGAAAAATATCTGATGTTGGTAAAAACGTAATATATATACTCTCTTTTTTTTTTTTGTCAAATGACACAACAAAAAGGAACAATTATAATGGGTGACACAAAATGACATTATTAAATCATTATTATCGCCAGAGTTGATAAATTCCCCAAAAAGTAAGCCCCCTAAGTGCTAAATTATAAAATCTGTTTGATGAGACCCAAAGACTTTATCAGCTAAGATCAATTTAATTTTTTCCCCTTAAATACATCTGCCCCAAACTTATGAGATCCATTTGAATGGCGCGACTTGTGATTATTGAAAAATGAATCTCCGGTCAAGTTAAGTCAGTTGCCTTCACTGGCTAAATACACTTAGGTGCATGATAGCCCAGAACAACAAAACTATAGGATCTTGATCAAGCTCATTAAAATTCCACCCATCATTTGCTCTATGCGAAGGGAAATAAAATTTCACTTTTTATAACTAAATTGTCGTTTTTAAAGGCAGATAATTTAGCACATATGAAGTAGCCTTAATCAAAAATTATATATCACTAGGATTGGAATGGATAATAAACCATATGGGCATGAAACTTTAGAAAATCTGAAATCATACCATGAAGTGCTTACAAAACAAAGGCAAAATCTATGGATATTGTTTTGTCAAAAATCTAATCTAAGAAATTGGCACAAAACCACAAACACTCTTAGAAGAGCAAAACGTGAATTCAGGAGCCCAGACTTACCAGTGTGCTTCTACTCTATATGTACATGCCAAATATAAATAAATTTATTTTCCTTGCCATATCTTTACTAGCCGTTAGCTCCAACTCTCTAATATAGTCATTTCTTAATCTATTCTTCTTAGCTCTATCACCTATCCCATCTTATGCATTAGCATTTTTGCCTCTTACACAATTTTTTCTTTTAAATACTAGTTAAAAATGCCATTTTTTTGGAACACAAACTAAAGGTTTTGAAAAATGTTGCCAATATATCTTAACCAATTTGCAGAAGCGAACTCAAATACACACCTTTGTCATGCAAGCCAGCAACAGTTACTTTATTCTTAACCTGGATAAAGAGAAGCAAGTTATAAAGATTACATGAAAATAAATGGTGTACTTAGAGAAAGTACTCAATATTAGTAAACAAAATAATCAACAAAGCTGGATTTTCTTAAAGACCAATGATGACATTGCCAATTGAACTTTGGGTGTTGGTAGGATTCCCCAATTGACATGCTATAATACATGAGTAACCATGAGATTCAAACACAAAGCAATAGAAAAAATGGAAAATTACATACACACCACTCAATTCCTATGTGCTTACATATCCAAAACCTAAACTTCAATTTTTACATAAACTCCGCCTGACCTAAGCATGAAAAGGTGTATTTCACATTTTTAAATTTAAAATGATGGTATCATTTATGTGATATAATAGATTTGGGTGGTATAATTGTAAAATTCAAAGTTTAGGTGTTGGATATGTAAATACATAATAATTTAGTGGTGTGTATATAAATGCCCATAGAAAATATTGTAGCTACGGGCAAATGGGGACAAAAGAAGAAATGCTTCTTGAGAAGAAACTATATGAGATTCACCTGAAACGTAAATCAATGCATTCTAGTATACATTGCATTAAATGATTGGAAGAAGATCTTCTGGAAGCAAGCCAATCTTAAGGGGGGATTTAAAAAACAATATAAATTCTTTTGTTTTCTTCCAAAAACAACATATAAAACAATCACATATGTAATAAATACAATTAGGAATACATGAACCAAGCAATAAAAACTAAAGGGAGCATTTCCAAAATATAAAACAATAGAAGAAAAAACAAACTGAAGATAGCCAAGATCCACCACTATGATGTCTTTCCCTCAACAAAAAAAAAACAAAAAAAACAAAAAAAAAGAATAGAATTCTTACAGAGCAACTTGAAGGAAAAGGTTTGTAGATTTCTATGTATTGCTGGCCATGCAATAGTAGTTTAGGGTCAAAACTAGAAAAAACAGATAACAGTAAATGTTTTAGAATGCAAAATATTTACATGCCTTAATTATATAAGATGAATTTTGAGGAATATACATTGTATAGAATCGTTGAAAATTTTAATGTACTTACTCCAGCCCAGGAATATCTGTGAGAATGAAACTTTTATTGTTTTTAAATTGAAACAAAGCAGCAAAAGTAGGCAAAACCTGCAAAACATGTAATCAACGCATTAGAAATGGACAGCACCATAAAGCTATAATTCGTCATCAGAATAAATAACTCATTTCACAAACAAGATTGGCTTCAAAGTCCACAAACTACAATTACAATAAATATCCATAACATAGAATAACCAGCTATCAAGTGAAGGGATTCGGCGAAACGGGAAATGGTTGCTAGTTGTTGGAAGAAGAAATAGTAAAGTGCAAAAATAGTCCTCTGACAATTTATAAGAGGTCATTGTAGGCCTAGAGTCTACACGTGTCAAGTTTGTCTACATACTCTTTTAACATGAGCTGAAATGATCCCCACGAGTGACTGTTTCAGCTCCTATTAAAAGAGTGACAGTTATATAGACTCTGGGACTGAAATAGCTCACTAAAAAAAAAATCATCAAAAATAAGAGGAAAAACTGGCTGATTTTTCCAACCGGTTTTTCCAAGCTAAGTGGTCAAAATCAGCTTAGCGGTTGAAATATCGGTTGAATTTTCAGTCAATTAAATGAAACGGCTGAAAAACCAATTGGCATTTTCAGTTGGTTCCTAAATCATTTATAATTGACACATTAAGCAACTAAATTTTTGAAAAAAGTTTTCAACTAAAATTTTAGTCTGTAAGCCACCGAAAAGCTTAATTTAATTGAACCAGCTCATCGAAACCCTCACTTTTCTTTCCTTGCCTTCATTTTTTCCTCTCTCGATGACTCAACGAAGTTGACTTATCTCAGCATGTGACGATGTTTGGCTCCGGAAAGAACCGAAGGTAACCCTTGTATTTCTCCCCCTTCGTTCCCTTCTCCTTCTTTGTTGCTTTTGTTGCTTGAGGTATGTTGATCGGCGGTGTTATCTCGCACGGGATTTCTTGCTCAAATCTTGAGAATACAGCACAATTTCTATGTATTTACATATGTGACACATAAAATTCAATTTTTATTCTTTTTAGGAATTTATAACCAGCACACACTTCTTATGCATTTACATATCTCACGCCTAAACTTCTATTTTTACATGCTTAACACATTGGTGCTTTAAACATATTCATGAAAAAAATGTATTTCATTTTGAAAAGGGGATAATATTGCTATCTTTGGTGTGATATTAAAAATCTGGGTGCAATGTGCGTAAATATGAAATTTTAGGTATGAGATAAGTAGTTACTAATAGTCATTTTTAGTGTGATATTAAGTATTTCAGTGTTATGTGTGTTTTAGGTGTGAGATATGAAAATACATAGGAATCGTGTGCTACGTACGTAAATGTCATTTTTTTTTTTTGTTTAAGGTTAAGAAGATTTGCATACATATCACTCAATTCCAATGAATTTACATATCTAACATCTAAACTTCAATTTTTACAGTCAAGTCATCCTAGTTATGCATGAGAAATTGCATCACTTTTAAAAGTTAAAATGTTGGTATTTTTGATGTGATATGAATGTTGATAATTTTTAGTGGAATGTGATTTCGTGAGAACTTGGGTCAAGTAAATTGGGGCTCAAGATGGGCCACCTAGAAATTCAAATTTCTTCAGAAAGGTGGAATCAGTTGGTTTCATGTTTCAAAGTGGTTAGAGTAATTGCTTGACAAGCATGGGTCAGCCTCTTATTTTAATGAGAGTAAAATTAGGTGGTTGCTTAGATGGTAAAATTTTGTTTACTCGTCTTAGGTTGCTCCCTGACTTGGACCAATTAAATTATTTTTTCATATTTATTTATCTATATTATTTTAAAATGTGACAAAGTTCAACCATTTTTTAGTAAGACGTATAAGAATTAGAAGTTGTTCGAGATAGTACTAAAAGTGCTATATTCGTCTGATTATCAAAATGTTAAATATAGGACAAGATATTTGTGCTTGTTAAACATTGAAAACGAGAGTTTTATAGTGAGAAGATTGAAGAAGAGTACATAAAATGGTTCAAATTATGTGTAAGTTCTACAAATTCGGCATATTACTTGTACGTATGTTTATGATTTTAATATGTTCACAAATAAAATCATAAAGTTACGGATCAGGACTTAATAGATCTTGCTTTGAAACCTATGTGCATCATATATATGTGGCTAATATTTGATATAAATGGCTACAAATTTCACATGAGTTTCTAATTCAAAAGGAAAAATACAAATAATTATGGTGTTTGTGTTAAAGAAAATACTAATTTTGATAGTGAGATAGACTAATTTGGGATTCTCAAAAAATAATGTAGTTATAATATCATGACTCTATTGAGCGCAATTTATTTATATTCAAGTGTAACTAGTGTAATCGTATTTTTAATCAAAGAACAATAACATTCAAGTCATAAGACATCACTGGAGCTAGAACATAAGAGATGCCAAATTTGATTCATTTGTTCTAACAAGTCAAACCAATCGTGTATATTACCTTAGATACTCTAGTAGAGAAAAAGATAATTTTGATTGGGTAATTAGATACCTAGAGCGACTATCAAGATCCAAAATAGTGTTGAACCTGCTAAACAAGAAAATTTTAAATTCAACATCTCCTCACTCATTCAATGAAATGGAATAAGATGTGTGCATAATCTTAATTTTCTTTTTTCTTTTTTTTTACTTCTTGTAGTTTTAGATTTTATATTTTGTATTGTTTGTTCTGATTTCTAGTATTTATTTCAGTTGCTTCCTGCTTTTACTTCTATTATTTCTTATTTTTGCTTTAGTTATTCTCTATTTTACTTCTATTATTCTATGCTTATAATTATTATAATCAAAATATTTCTTCTTATTATATATGGCTTCATTGATAGTGATGAGCAATGACCTCGCAGAGCAGCTGTCTCTTGCTTCTTCCGAAGGACCAGAATGGTCACCGCTATGACCACCATGTCGATGTCTGTCAGGCAATTGCTCCACCACCGATGACATAAGCCTTCCACACTCTTATAGCTCCCACCACACTAGCACGTCCACCCACTTTTGAGGCAGGCCTTTTTACTTCTATCTAACCTGGTGTGATGGGCACCTTATGAAGCACGTACATCAAGCCAAATTGAGATATATGAGTAATTTAAATTATAATAATTGAAATTGTTTTTCTATTATATTATATAGTTGCTAATTTTTTTGCAAGTTTTAACCTTTCAAGCAGCCAGTCCACAGGATTATGGGATCAAAAAGAGTAGGTATGAAGCTCTGTATTTATTCTGAAAGAAGATCCCAATCGAAATTCGGGACATCTGGTTTAGGGAGTTCGAAGTAAACCTAAAAAATTTTGAATTAGAATTATAACCATAAATTATTTTTGTATAATAACAACTATTGTTTGATTTTTATTTTGCATAAGAACTTTTGGTGGCAAGCTCAACATCGTGACTAGATTCGACGAAACTTTGAGATCCAAGGGATCACCCACTTGAGAAATCTGTTTACCAATATCCACAAAAAGGAGCAGAGTCCCTCTGAATAGAAGAGGAAGTTTGGGTCGGGTTGTGCAGAGTATGGGCATCCCCTGATTATATTAGGAAGAGGCAAAAAGTGCAGCAGAATCGAGCTTCAAATTGTGGAGGCATGGGTACCTCTTACACAACGGAGGCTCAATCCCCCATACCGACTATAGGAGAAGGATGATAAGATTTATTCAAGTTAAACTGATATATGTAAATATTTCTTGCATAAAATTTTTATATATTAATAAAGGCAAATGCATGGATTGAAGCCCAGTGTCACTGAGTTACACACCCGCACACATCAACATCAGATGAACTAGCAGTGAGTCGACCATAAATCTCAGCATGTCCACATTAGTTTAATATTTTGTTTATATATGCGAAATTTATTTACAATCTTATTTCGATATTAATTATCTTTTACAATTTTTTGTAGGATACATGTGTGTGAAGGATGCCTGGAGTCAAAGCCCAAATAGACTTGGTAGCTCTAGTAATCATTCTAACCATTCAGACTTTAAGATATAGAGCAAAGTTGTTGGGAGGAGAAAGAATGGGAGGGTCTATGAACTTGGCTCACAAGAATTTGCTTACGAGGCAAAGCACTCTATCTCCAATGTAAGGTCATCTTCAGTTGATGACAAAATCATCAGGCGTGTGATTGCAATCACCCATAAGTTGTAGAGCCACTTCTCTGTTTATCTGTCAGATAAAGTAGAGGTGGATGTCCTCGATGATGGAGATGGTGGATACCTGGATGGATGCCAAGGTTAAGAGGCTCAAGGCCAGGATTGACCTACTGCAACGCGATGCAAGTGTGCGTGGCAAGAGACCTATAACAGAGGAGAACAACCAGGACGAGTAATTTTTTATTTTTTGTGCATTTAGAGCTCGATTTATACTTTTTTAAATTTATTCTACATCTACTCTTTCATTTGATGATTTACAGAAATTTATTGTCATGCTTATTATAATTTCATCAATTGTTGTTGTCTCTAAGTGTTTTTTTATACCATTTTAAGATGTTATGGATATGATCGTTATTTATTTCCTTTTGGCTTGGCTAGTATCATGATTTATTTCCGTTTGTGATTATAGATGTGTAAAATTTGCTTGGCTTGGCAAGCGACCTTAACTGAGGAGTATGATAATTTTTCGTGCATTTAGAGCTTGATTTATACTTTTATATCTATTTTTCATATACTCTTGCATTGGATGATTTATTGAAATTTATTGTCATGCTTATTATCATTTCATTCATTGTTGTTGTCTCTGAGTGTTATTTTTACATAATTTTGAGATGGTATGGATATGATCGTTATTTATTTCCTTTTGTGATTGTAGGTGTGTAAACTCTACTTTGCTAGGATCCTCATTTTTTTTTGTATAATTTTCCAGCAGATCACTGGGTAATATTTCAACTGATAATCAAATACCAACAAAAATTTCTACTGCATACTAGGTGGAGGGAATGCTAGCCACTAAGGGTTCGTTTGGCGCGACGAAAGAGCTGCAGCGTGGTACCGCGCCGTCCTTTTCTGTTGTTTGGGGCAGTAGTACCGCCGCGGCCTACCGTGGTTTACCCCGAACACGGAACGCTCCTCCTCGCCGACGGCCCAGCTTTACCATTCACCTTTTAACCGTCGTGCCCTTACCTTGCCCTAATCAAAACATTATGCCTTGTTCCCTCCTCTTCTCCCGTGTTTCCGATTGCAACGCGAGGTTTCAGTCATGAAGGCGATGGTTTTGGACGAGAGGGCGAAGCAACATCCCAGGGTTTCAGGGAGAGAGAGGAGTGATGTGGGGGAGGGTTTCTAGTAATCATTTAATTTATTTAAGTTATTTTTATTAATTTGATTGATTAATTATTAGTAGTTAAGTTAAAACATTATCTGATTGATTTTAATTTAAAAATTACAATTATTATTTAATTATTAATTAATAAATAATTTAGTTTTAAATTCATTCTATAAATTAATATTTAATTGTTATTAATATAATTAATAACTAATTAGTTATTTTTTTTTTAATTTTTAACTTTTTCTTTATTACCCATTTTATTATTTTTTTTTTAAAAAATATATAATTATTAACTATCATATTTCTCAATAAAATATTAATCAAATTTAATAAGCCATCAGATTTGATTATTTACTAATGTTTTGAGAATTCGAGTTTACATGATTTACTAAAATCTATTGTGATTTGTTCTTAATGTCTAACAAGAATAACATTTTTTTAATTTTAGTAGAAATTATCACACAAGATTTATTAAATCCATTGCAAAATAACAGATTTTACTAAACAGAGGCAGAATGGTTATTTGTCCAGAAACAAATGTCATAAAGTTATTTTCAAACAGCTTCAACAAACAACGAGTCAGCTTCCCCGCAGCTTCCTAGGGCAGCTAAGATGCAGCTGAAAAACTGAGAAGTTGCAACTACCCCAAACAAACCCTACTTCAACCGGTAAATTTAACAACTAAAATTTCAACTGGCAAATTTAACAATTGAAATTTCAGTCGGTCTTTGATTACCTACTGACATCTCCACTGGTTATTCAACCGAAAAATTAAGGGTTGAAATTCAGTCACTGATCCACCATCAATTCCTTAATAACGGAAGTTTCTCAGTCGAAAAAACATTTTCAACCACAGATTTTCTAGGTGTCGAATATCCATCGTAATTTCGTCAGATATCAAAATTACCAGCGAAAATAAAGCTTCTCACCCTCTAATTGTTCGATGGTAATGAGTGAATTTCCTTTAGTGGCTCCTTGCAAAAATCATGGGACTATTTTGACACTTTCTCAATATAAAAATAAACTTCGTTGAAAGCAGCTAAACAAGACATAAATAGGTATATTAGTTGGCCATGTATTCTCTATTTTTGTTTACTATATTTGTTGCTACTCAACAGCAAAACTACATTAAACTTTCAAGAGTTTTTGTAGAGTGTCTATAGGTTTGGAACACCTGGGCTGTTGCGAAAGCCTAAACATCCTTAAATGCGCCAATTTATGAATAAAACAAATATGGAGATGCATGTAAATTAACATCAAATCCATTGATTTAAGGAAGCAACATTGCAAGATAGAGAACATCGAACCATTCAACCTCAGAATATGAGAGATTTCAATAATTTGAATTAGATTTATTGCTTTATCATAAATAAACATCAGAGATAATTTCATTTTTCAGGTCGTTTTAGACTAATAAATAGCCTTGTATCTATTTTATGACTTAAAGATGTGATGATTACAATTTGACCCCTAAAGAATGTTGTTCAGGCCATCATGGGTCGTTGGGTTGTGTAATACTTCCCGGTTACTATGTGCATAAGAGATTTGTGCAAAACTGCTGGTCTTTATTCCTTGCTGATTACACAGATCCCCCTCCTCTTCCCAAAAATTGCCATTTTTCCCCTCTGAAGCAAGCATCTTAAGATAAAAAATTTTCCTAAAGCAAATTTAAGAAGTGATCACAAAAAAAAATATAATGAAATTCAAACTCCAACTTTCAATTTAAGATAGATTTGTTTCTTTTAATGGAAATCAAAGACAAAGATCTCATTATAGATGATAATTTAATGATTGTCCGAAGCTTAAATTGTATGAGAAATTTGGAATCAACAGAAACATACAAAAATTAAGATTCACATAGCAATAAGAAAACTCAGAGTGTAGCAAATTTAACTAGATCTCAATCACACGCACAAGCAAATAAAAAGTTAAACAGATGGAAAGAAAGATACAAATCATTAAATAATAATCTTGGCCTTCTTTAAATTTGTAGTTACATCCAGCACAGAAATTTGAGAGAAAATTGAAATTTCATCTAGCAAAACACTAAATGTTTACATGGCTGAAGGATTCAATTAATCAATAATCATAAAATACCTAAAATTAATAATTTGTCATAATTCAAAAATCGGTCTAAGGAGACATAATTAAATCAAGAAAGTATGATTCCTAGAAAAAACAACAAGCATAACAGACAACAAGGATGACTCCACCTATGGTGGCCAAAACAACAAATGATGGTTTTTGCTACAATTTCAAGAATAGCTGTAAACGATAGCTAAGTAATTAGAAAAGAAATCAGTAATCCTTTCACCATTAAGCAACAACCAATGACCTAAGAAATGGTGCCCACAGAAACTCTCCATAAAATGAAGCAAATGACAAAATTGCTTGCCCTCACTGAAAAGGTTTTCCTCATTAGATCTAACTAAACAAGAAAAATGTTAATTATATTTCCATAAGCAAAATATTTTTACCTATCTTGATTAATAAAATGGATTTTATAGCCATAAATAATATAACAAATAAAAGGATATCATATCATTAAGGCATATTTAGCTGACATGTCCCCTTAAATTAATGTTGATTATTCAAGATGCATCGATTTGCCCATAAAGGATCAATGTTGTTTACAGGTCAGGACCTTCATACATATGTCCATAAGTTAAAGATTCAAGAAATTTAAGGAAGACATAGAATACAAAGGCTTCCAAAAATTTGTATTAGTCACCCTAAATATGTTTTGTGTTTATGATAAATAGGATAAATAAAGTTTAGCAAAATTTAATTCCTTGAAAGAAATAATTGAATGGTTTCAATTGCTTACAATAAGTTCATTAGAATTGACGGTCAACATCAACACTGACAAGATTTGCAAATGTTCCAAAATGTCCAAGACAGAGCAACACAGAGTAATGTGCCTCAAAATTTCTGGAAATATAATCAAAACATATGGCTATGTAAAGCCAAAGGCATCAAAAGACAAGGATTTACGCTGAATTTAAGTAGAATCCTGCCAGATGGTCATTTTGGACGAAATAAATCCTCAGATTTACTAAATCCAGATTCTGCAAATTTCGGCTGTAAATCCCAGATTTACTAAATCCCACGAACTACTGGATTTAACTTGAATCTGTAAATTTTACGGATTTAAAGGATTTAGTAAATCTGTTGATAGAGAGTTTTTCGGATTTAACTAATTCATGCTTTAGTAAATCCAGAAGTATGGGATTTACTAAATCGTAATAACTTAAATCTCTTCTGTTGCTAGACAGCATCATACTGATTTAACAAACAGAAAATTGCATCAATAACCTCTAGGAAATAAGAAAAATGAATTATCTGATCTTAAATAATCTTTCACCTCCGTAAGATCCCCTCCTTACTATCACTGTTTCTTCCCCATACACCAACATAAAACAACTCCTAATCATACAATAAAGTAAAAAAGAAGAATCCATACTTCAATAAATTGCTGACCATCCTGATGGAAAACGTACTTAAGCTCCTTCTCGTCGACCGCATCTCTTTCACAAGCTCCAACACCTAGAGCATATATAGCCGCATCTCTGTCCCCGATTCCCAGCCAAACGCAACAAAAGAAAATTTATACAAAAAAAATGGAGGAAACACGATCACTGAAGAGGACTAACCTTTCACTGTATGAGAACGTCACCTGTATAAAAGGAATTTAGCCATCGTGTTTTTTCGAACCTATGATAGTATGGAAAGGGAAAAGATGGAACACCTCGGGAAATTTGTGGGAGATTACGATCTCAGGATCGATGCGAGCCGCAGAGCTTGAACTCGCCATGGCTATGGGTGATGCTGAATCCCTAGCTGCTAGTGCAAGGTGCACAGAAGAACGACAGCAGACCTCAACTGAAAATTAAAATGAAATTTGGAGAAATGAACAAAGTAATTACATACATACCACCCAATACCCGTATTTACTTAAGTTGTTTTTGAGGTGTGACAAATTTTCAATAAAATACCTAAAAAGCCCTAATTTTCTATTTGTCTCTGTTTAATCAAAATAATTATAAAAAATAAAATATAAATTAGAAAAATATGGAATTAACTTTGCTGAGTTCACTGTGATCAGAGGAGTCAAGGAAAAATAAGAATTAATTTTAAATTTTAAAAATTTATTTTTCAAGTATTTATGTATTTAAATGAACTAAAAAATTATAAAAATTAAAAATATATTTCAAAAAACCATTAAATTTATCTTGATTGGTCCTCTGACCTTGCAACATTGTAAAATTTTCATAAGGACAAATGATATATTTTGGAGGATTAAGTTAATTATCAATGAATGTCATAATTATTGGTTTAAATAATTACAAAAAATAAATAAACATCAGAAAAAATATAATTTTTCCTCTTTTGTAACATAACATTAAAAGGGTGTGTATTTGTCTTACTCATGGGCTAATTGAGACATCAATGTCACACTGAGCATAGTTAAAACATGGAAGATTCTTAATATAATTAGCTTGATCGACTCAACAGCTTAAAAAGTTCAAATGAACTTGAAATGGTCCAGGAGATTCTAAAGTTGTTCTGGGTCACTCCGTGAGCATCTTTGTAAAATTTTGGACATTTTATCAGACATTTTGACTTATTACAATTTGTTGAGGAATATCATCCTTAAAACATAAGGATCCACCAAGATATGATTCAGACTCCTGTCAAATTGTTAGTGAAAATTATCCTACCACCACTTAATCTACAGTAAAACTTAATGCTCAAGGGTACGAGTTTTAGATATGATATTCAGACCGTTTTGGGCAACTGAGGATATTTAAGATACAACCACATATAGATCATCAGACTAGAGTAAATTGGAGGTTTTGGTGGCACAAACGATGATGAGAAGGTATCTGGAGATAAATTTTGGATGATATAATAGTATTGTATCTCCTCACCTGATAACATTCTGAGAGTACAGGATTGACACTACTATTCACTGACATTTGACCAGTGATAACTCCTGTTTCTTGAGGTTGTTTGTGGTTCTGTCCTGACAGTGTGATTGACTTGTAGACAGTCTAATTTATAAAATATACAAATACAATGACAAGTCAAATACATTTCTTGTGAAATTAATATTTTGACGGCTAAGTAAAGATCTACGTTACGTATATGCATGACAAACTATAAATTTTGGGTGTTACATTCTAAATGTCCACTTGTCAGTTACCTGGATTGGGCTAAGGATTGCCCTCCTTTGATCATTTTGCTGGTAATTAGTCGATGTTGGATTTTATACGCACAGATTATCGATAATTGCCTACGAAGTCCTCTGTGAATGATGATTTTGAGTCCACCACATAATTTGAAATTATTACACTCAGCCCTGATTCTATGTATGGGTTTATTTATTTTAATTCAATCGTTTGTGTTCCCTTAACTTTTATTTAAATATTTAAATGTTATGTTTATAATGCTAACTTTTCAGTGGTAACATCGAAGGTGGCAGGTACGCGTCGTCATTTTTTTGTCTTTTCACTGCATTCTTCTTTTCTTTGACGTACTTTATATCATGTTTTACTTATGCATAATTTAATATATATGCGAAGGCCCATACGGTAGAGAACAGTAGGACACATGTTTAGGGGGAACATTACAGCAAGCCTCGAGACCCAACTATATTTATGAGTTCAATCATAAACCTTAAACCCATAACTATCACAACCAAGGAGCTTGAAGATAGTTGCCCAGAAAGCAGGATGAGGATGCAAGCGAACGAAAGATGGTTTCAGATGACAATCAATACTTAACAATGAAGCAGATATACCTTAACTAATTTTCATAGTATTGAATAGCGTAAACCCTTAGGATTTTGAGGTTATTCGTCCAGTACAATGTAAATACTCACACTTTCTTTAGAATTTTGCATAATTATGTTGTGCAATATAAGTCCTAACTCTTTTAATATTCTAAGATTGTTCATTTGACATGATATAAATTTTCTCATCTTCTTAGTTCATTTGCACGATCAGATATTGTGGAGTTGTAAGTCCTAAATTTTAAACAAATAGCATGAGTAAACAGTGAGTAACTTCACTTCCAATACATAAATTGAGATGATATAATTGTTTGGGAAGTCTTTGAGGCCCGCCTCAAGTTCTGTGACATCCCCTACTTTCGCTCCTTTAACTACTAGAATAATTGTTCTTACTTGATCTTTTCCCCACTTAAATTTTCTTATAAGTGCCCGTGGACACTAAACTTTGAATTCTTGAAGTCGAAACCTGATCTTAATCGACTGTTTTCTTTGGTGATTTCAATTACCTAAGGTATAATTAACTATAGAGGCTTACCTCTATAGGGGATTAAGAACCCAAGTAAAATAAATCATATTTAATCTTTAAATATTAGATAGGGGAATTGTCAATCACCTATATGGCTTTGCTAACCAAATGAATGTCATAAATTTCTTAGTTTAAATGGTTGAGCCTAGTAACAAGTGATATGTTTATCTCTCAGGATGATGTATTACTCGTGGTATTGTGTTTAACTATTTAAACTATTAGACATATGAGATATCTTTAGTCTCATTTTCCAAAATTAAAAGGTTATTTTAAAAAAAAACCAGAATTATATATCTATTAAATTAAAAAAAATAATTAAAAAAGCTATTTTTTCAAAAAGTTGGCCAACACTAATCGTGACAGGTAACTACCCTCTATTTGACCACATTCGAATTGATAGAGGTGGAAACCCAAAATTTGCCTGACCTCAGTCGTAAAGGAAAAAGTGAGAGGAGGCTCGGTCATCTCGTATAATCTCAATTCTTCTATTATGTTCTCTTGTTAAGAACTCGATTGTGAGTCGGACCTGCTCCCATGGTGAATGAACACTCATCACCTTAGTCAGGTGACTAGAAAACACAAAAGATCTTTAACAAGGTGACATCTAGCTAGCCAGTTGAGATGCAACCGTCACCGAACTAATAATAAGGTCTGTGATTCTGGAGGCACTCGACCTTAACGGCATGCTGCTAGGGATGATTGAAACCAAGATAATCTCGTAAAAGACCCGACCCAAAATGACACATGGTTTGAGAGGCATTAAAATGGCAATAATGAGCCAGACATGATGAGATATTCTCACTAAGGCGGACTTGAGTGTCTTATAGCTCGAGAAAAGTCGCATCAAACGGCTATGAGGCCAAAGGCATCAAAATACAAGATATCTTCCTAACGGAGCCAACTCTAAGGTCACATGGCTCGAGGAACATCAAAACATATGGCTATGTAAAGCCAAAGGCATCAAAAGACAAGGTGTTCTCATAATAGAGCTGATTGTGTCACATGGCTCGAGATACATCGAAATATAATAGCTAAAGAGCTATGGACATTCTCGCGGAAGAATCGATTGAAAAGTTGTATAGTTTAAGAGACTTCAAAGATAAATGGCTTCAAAAACCTAACGTGCCTCAAAACGATGTCTTAACATCAAGGGTCAGCCAAGCGAAGGCACTAATTCAATTGATTAGAACATCAGATCATCAGGGTGGTATGTATCCTAATCAAAATAATCTAAGAGGTATGCATCCTGACTATACATCAAATAGAGTAGGAGATATGTATCACACTTCACATATCAAGTGACATGGGAAGTATGTATCCTCACCACATATCAAATGAGTAACAAAATAACTAAACAAACTGAGATGACGTGCTCGGAATATAGTCAAATGCACGAAGCAATCTGATAAAATATGAATCTCTGGTGAAACCGATGAACATTACAATAATTATAGCAGGTTAATATTCACAAACTTTAAGTAAAGTGCAGGGAAAGTACAAGTGTGTAAAATTATATGGTACATATAGAAGACTGAGACTGTGTGTTTGAATTTAGTAAAGGTGGAGGCTCAAAGCTGAATTGTGTGCTTCCAACCTTGGAGAAAAGTTGTCGGCCAAACAATCTCAGGAGGGCAAGTTCTAGCTTAATCAAGATGATTAACCAGTGGATTTCATAAATTTTTTTTTAAAATTATTTAAGTTTTTCATGCATGTAGAGTTTTGTTTAACAGTAAAAAGTAATAATATCATGAGAGAATATATTTTTGTTGTGTATAAATATATTTTTGGTCAATTTAGATTGTCCACGAGTTAATCATCCTGATCAAACTAAACAACCGACAACCTATGAATGTAAGGGGTAATTTCTTACCAAGGGTTGGTGAATAGTATCGTCGGTCCTATCCCCTCTTTGAAGGTCTTCAAGGGTAGGAGATATTATTCCAATGTCCGACTTTAAACACACATAAGCAATGTCGTCATCGTCTTTACCACCTAAATCTCAAACTTACACCTGTTTGATGATCCATATGTGGATATTTCAAATATTTGTGGCTTCTCACAAGGGTTTAGACACTTTATCTAAGGCTTATACCTTGAGCATTGGGTTATTATTATAGAATAAGTAGTGTTAGGGTATTTTCTATTGATTTGTAAATTTTCGGGTCACAAGTTATAACCTGGAGGGTCCGTAGGCATTTTATGTTGATTTAGTTGTGTTATATTTTGAAGATGATTTTTTTCAACAAATCATAACAGACTCAGATTTCCTCTAATATATTCAAAATCTTACAAAGATATTTAGCAAATAACTCTAAACAAACTTTGAATCATCCAGATCATTATGAGTTCATTCCAGTTTTGCTATACTATTAAGTAGGTCATCCAATTGAATTAATGACTTTAAGTTGTGCTCAATATATATCTTAATTAACCCATAAGTAGGCTAGAAGTTAGTTCTCTTATTATGCATGAGGTTTGGATGAGTGGTCACCCTAGGGGTGAGCTTAATCATTTAGGGAACTTTTACTCCTCAGCTGAATTTGAGCTTGTAGTGTTTACGATAAGTTACGTTTAGTCTTTTTTAATCCTTTTAAATGATTTTAGATCAAACCTAATTCACCATTAAAATAGTGTTTTTATTTTTAAGACTAAACAGATCTCATATATTTAATTGTCTGAACAGTTGAACACGATATTACGAGTAATGATTCATCTCGAAAGGTGAGAATATCACTCAATAATAGTCTCAATTATTCAAACTAGGAAATTTATGTTATTTATTTGTTTTGTGAAATTTTTTATGGATCATTTGCTAACTAATATAAAGATTAGATAGGGTTTAGATTATCTTCGTTACTAATTCTCCTATAAGCGCAAGTCCTTATAGTTAATTACATCTTAAGTGAGCAAAATTACTTAAGAAAACTCTCGATTGAGATTGAGTTTTTATCTTCAAGAATTCAAAGTTTAATTTTCATTATTGTTTCATGGGAAAGTCAAGTGGAAATGACTCGACGTGGAACAATTATTGTAGGAATCCGAATGAGCGAAAGATTGGGGATGTCATAGATTTTGAGGAGAACCTGAATGATTTCTCCAACTATCCTATTGTTTGGTTTTACATTTTTGAAATGATATTATTTGATGTTTACTCCTACCATTTTTATTTTAGATCTAGGACTTACATTGTGCGGCATATGATCAAAGCAGATATCCTAGAAAGATAAAAGGATTTATGTTGTACTAAATGAAAATTTTCAGAATCCTAAAAAACGTTAGGACTTATATCGCACAACACACAATCATGCAAAGACCTGAAAGATTGTGTTAGGATTTACGTCATGCTAGACTGACCACCTCAAAGTCCTCAAGGTTTATGTAGTTTAGGACTATAAAAAGTTTAGTTGAGGATCATCCACCGCTTCATGGTTTGTCTTGATCGTTGCCTGAAGGTTTACCACTTGATCTCGTCGTTTCCTCGCACTGTGAAGAGAAAAGGAGAGAGGGAAATCATGCACCAAACGAACTATTCTAGGTTCTTTGTTTTAGTGAATTGGTCTTATCATGTGTACTTTAATTGATTATTGTTGTTACTGTTGTTATTTTTGAGGCAATGAGTTTTGTTTTTTTTAAAAAAAACTTAACATTTTGCCAAGCTACTATGTTGGTCGTGTGTCATAGGATTTCTTCCTAGACATGTGTTCTACATCCTCTATCTTAAGGCGTCTTTTCACATGCCAACAGTGAGTAAGTAAGAAAAAATGCATTGTTGTACGTTTAACAAAAGTATTTGTAATCAAGTGCAACAAAAGAGAAAACAGTAGTGTGTACCTACCATCTCTGATGTCATTTTGAAGAACTTAAAGTTATATGTGTAAAGCGCACAAATGTACGGAAAACTAAACAAATGTAGCGTGTTATGAGAATTTGATGTTACATATATTAAAACACAGGTGTGATAGTCTGCATGTGGTCATACGATAAATATATGAAAGTTAGGGCTGGACATATGTATTGATTAGGAGTGACCTCACCTTCAGGACTTGTGGCCCTGATAATTCTTCTCAAGGGGCGCATGTAGTCAACCATCAGCATTAGTGTGTATAAAGTCCAACAGTGGATAGAAGCTACCGACTAAATATTTAAGGGAGGGCAACCCTTAACCAAACAAGGTGACTGACAAGTGGGCATACAAGATATCACTCAAAATACTTAATTTATCATGCATATAAGTAAATTAAGCTTTCATCAGAATCATTAAAAACCAAAATTTATCATCGCAATAAAATATTTTGTTATATTATTATGTATTTTTATAAACTAGACAGTCCACAAGTTACTCGCATTGTTAGGCTAGAGCCACCAACAACCCGGAAATGTAAAGTGCTTTACTTCTCCACAAATTTCGATGAATTGAAGTGCCATTCCGGCACCCTCATGGGGTCATCAAGTCACGAGACACAATATTATTCTATCATCCCAAATTTAACACCAGATGCCTTTTACACCATCACTTGTATCACTAACACCTCCAACCTACTAACCAACCCTACATTTCATATAAATTGCCACAATTTAAATGTCTCAAATTAGCAAAGAGAGTTTAGGCTCAATATTTAAAGCCCAAACCTTTAAGTATTGGATTTCATTTTGGGTTAAGATGCATTGAGTGATTTTTGAAATTTTGTGTTTCAATTGATTGTTATCTTCTTTTTTATGAATACATATTATTTTTGCTCTTTTAGGCGAATTTACTTTGAAAATTCTCAAATAAGATTAAATGTCCTCTGAAATGGTTAGAATCTTGCTGAGGCAATCATAACACAGTCCTAAATGATCCCAAAATTTTTTAATCCATTTCAAGTTCATTTGAACTTTCTATGAATTAATGAGTCTAGCGGTCTATGTTTAAATAATAAAAAATATATAAATAATTTAAAATATTTTTTAATATTTTTACTTCTTATGATTTAATTAGTTTATGGGTGAAGACTTTGCTCGAATCAGAATTCTACTAAGGAGATTGCTCAAACATTACTGAGAGGGGTACCTTGACACATATCTCACCTCTCATCAACTTACTGATGTGCTTTAAGAACTCCTATTAAATTAGTTAACAATCAACCTTAATAAATTAGCCTCCCAGATTCACATTCCCAACTTTAAATAGGTGAAAAGCCCTTCGGGGCATTTTTTGTAATTTAAAGATCCTTATACATAGAACCCTGAATCAGGTTAAAGCTTGAAAATTTTTAGAGTATTTAGTTGCTCATACCTTACTTAGAGTATTTAGTTGTTCGTACCTTACTTAATAACTTTCATTTTAAACCATGATAACTTGGGTGGTAGATGGCTCATTATGAGTCACTTAGGGCGTTGGTGGCAAATTTGTAATTTAAGCGACTTTGAGTTTTACCCAAATAATTACACAAGTCATTCAAAATTGTGGTAAGAGGGCTCAAATTAGGAAAAAATTTTTCTGTACGGACTCCTGACATAGCTCTGCGTGCGGACCAAGTTATTTCTAAGTTATTTTCATGTTATTTATAAATTATTTTTAATAATACCGAAATAATCCAGAAATACCTCAAAAATAAAGACAACGAGTTATTTTTGGGTTATTTTGGTATTAATGAAAATAACTCAGAAATAACCTGAAAATAACTCAAGAATAACCTACACCGCACGTAGAGCTACGTCAGGAGTCCGGACAGAAAAATCGCTCATAGGGGATTGAAAGTTTCAAAACCTTAACCATACCGCTTGGTCATCTACATGGGTGTTCTTTTAATCCTCAACAATTTCCCAAATTTATAATTTTGCCCCTTCTATGTTCTAAATCACTTGATGGTTATCCTAATTAACTTCTTGTGTTTCAAATATTTCAGTAAGCATTTGATCATAGTTTCCACCTATTTATCCTTTGATTTGGCCTATTGTTAATTAATTAAGAGGCTAGAATGCAAATCTGATATTTACAAATACACCCCCCCTATTGGTAAGTAACTTGCTAAGTATGCCCACATAATTCCATTTGTCACTAAATTTTGCTAGTCATTCACCCATAAACTAATTAATATTTCATAGAAAATTTTACATTTTTCTGATGTTTATTTTATTTTATTTTATTATTTAAATAAAAAAATTATGTAAATTTAATAAAAATTTATTTAACTATTAAAAACATGTTCTCTCTCCTTGAATTTTTTTTTTTTAAAGTTGTGAAAACTAATAAAGCCAATCAGATAAACTTTCATATCATTTTAATTTTAATATAAAATTGTATAAATTTTAATTATTTTACATATAAAAATGCTAAAAATATATATTTTTAAATTATATATTTCATATTTATTTTTCTTAAGTGACCCTAATCTCCTTTGACTTATCAAATTTTACTTTTTCATTTTTCAAATTTTTCTTTAAATTTTTTTTATAATTATTTTATCAAAATAGTAATAAATAATATGATAAATTGGGGATTTTAATGTTAGAGGAGCCCTTTGACCTAAGAAAAATTGGAGGGCCTACCCAGTCTCATGGGAGACAATCCTTCAAAATTTCATGTCATGATGATTTACAATTGATTTTAAATAAATAAAACATCATTTGTAGAATTTATAAAGATAAAAAATTAAAAATTTAATATTTTTTATTTTGTTTTTATTAACTTCACCTTTGCCACCTAGTTTAGAGGTATTTTTATTTTGTTTTTTTTTGTTTTTTTTGCTGAGATATAAATTTTTCAAGTTAATATACATTTTCTTAATTTATTTAATTCCAAAATACCTTATTTATTCACTTAACCACGCAACGTTGACTGGATCATTAGATCAATTCAAATCTCACGCGGTGCGCTCCCATTCGTTGTGCTTTACACCTCCGTCGTTGACTTGGCTCGCCTCGCAGTGTTCTGAGTCGAACAATTATCTCACCCGACCCAAATTTGTTTCAAATACTAGGGAATAGACGACATCTGTTCATCATCCCCATGAAACTATAACCTAAGAACCATCCACACTCTATGCGTAAGATCTCGCTCGATTCTCGACAAAAAATACAAGGATTTGTTCCTACCCCTCATCTAGGCAAGACGAACTTATCTATACGGTTAGGTTGACATATATCGTTGAGTCTCTTCAAAAAGTTCAAAACTGAGGAAAAATTAGTAATTTTAAGCTTCTACCTTTGTTCAAGAAATGAGGTTCAATTGGAATGATTGAGAAGTTTTACGTGGATGTGGCACACCTCCTCCTAGCTCCAATTTGCACTGAAGTTGAGCCTAAGTATGATTTAGACCAAGGGGTGGATCAGATTTGGTCTAGCACTAGCTTAGTGGCTACGGGAGAGGGTGATTTTGATTGGGGAAGTGTTTTTAGGCTATGGGGAAGTTTTTAGAAGGATTAATTTGGAGTTTTGAAGCACAATGTGTAAAGTTAGTGAGAAAGCTTGGGAATGGTGGTGATGAACCTTGCAAGGCTATTGGGATAGTATGGAGTAAATTTGGAAGGGCTTCGCCTAGGTTTTTGCACTTTTCAATTTTTGGTCGCAAGGTGGTCTATTTATAAGCTTCCACTGGCTAAGGTTTGAGTACAATGTGGCCCTTACGTGAAGAGAAGGCAGAGGTAAATGTCCAATCGGGGTGAGCAACATAGGATGGGCTCAATTTTGGGTTTCCCCCTTTTTGGCGGCTCTCGGTTAAGGAGTGGGAGGAGTCTCATCATGTCTTATTTTTTAAGAATAAATGGTGCAAAGATCAAGGATGTCCAATTATTGAGCCATTAATTAAACAATAAATGAAATATACTTTTACATTTAGGTATGTTATTCTTATCGCAAAATCACTTTCAAGAACCAGGGGAATATAAAACTAAATATGTACATAAAAATGTGTCTGCAATAATTCTAAAAGATCTTACGGTCAATAATGAAAAAGTACAACAAAGGATGGTCTGCTTGTCATACTGAGTGAGGCTTAACAAGCCAATGCAATGAGGTAAAGCCGACAGAACAACGAGACAAACCAAAGACAACTAGAGGATACAAGAAAAAAATCATTCAATGAGAAACGAGACCAAAGGATATCAAAGCCAACCACCACATGAGAGCCGACACAAGAGAAGATCTAATTCCTTGGCATTTCCAACCGTCCACTAGACATTGAGACTTCTCATCAAATGTCAAAGATCGACAATCGGTCAATACCAATCTAGCCAATTCATACCAACCAAGTTCAAACAACCAAGCTCATTTATACCGAACAAACTTAGTCAATCGAAGTGATCTTACTGAACCGAAACCAATCAAGCATAACTAATCGAGCAAAAAAGAAAAATTGCCATACGAGTAGCTCACCTATATAAAATATCAGAAATACACCAATAAAGACCCCATTAAAGCAAGGGTAAAAATGTTACTTCA
>NEWO01000275.1:577497-627160 GCA_003013225.1 Phalaenopsis aphrodite | reverse complement strand
CCAAAAGAGCCCTTATGGGTGGTGGGCAGCCCAGGACTTAAATACTGCTTTTCGGCCCTACACCTAGCCAATGTGGGACTATTTGTCAGTGACATAAGTCCAGTGTTGTGAGTGATTAGGCTGATTTAGTGCTAAGAGAGAGCGCTAAAGCCGCACGGGTGACTTGACGAAAGTTAGTCCGTGACAGGTCGCCAATCTCAGACGTTTGGTTCGGCGACCCGTGCACGGTGGGGCTCCGTTTCGGCGGAACGCGGGCCGCAGATGGAACCCGCAGCCAGTGTTCGAGCAATGGATTATTACACATTACCCTTCGTCGCTCGCGCCAAATCCCTCGCACTCCTCGTGGTTCCTTCGCTGGGAGGTTGAACGAAGATTGCGGCAATGTGGAGGAGAATGAGAGCTAGAGAGGAAGATTGCAGGATCGTTACCGATGTGGAGGAGAATGAGAACCAATGAGAACGAAGATTGCGGGATCATTACCGATGTCTCTTCCACAGCAGAAGGTGAAGGGCATTTGCAGCCGAAGCTGGAGGGATTGGCAAGGTAAGTATATGCATAGAAAAATGAATTGAGAGTTGCTGGGGCCTGCTCCTCAGCCTCCTCTAGATTCTTTTCTTACTGGTTCTATCATGGAGAATGATACATTGGTGATGGTGAGATTTTGGTTTGATAGGCAAGTGAATCATTTTTGTTTAAACAGGGGATTTAAGGTAACAAGGCACTTCCATTAGTTATACATATTTTAAGAAAATCATAATAAGAGGTTGAAGAAAACTATATTTTCTTTTTGTTATGATAGGTGCTTGAAGTAAAATTGTTTTATAGTATACTTCTAAGAGAGTTGAGAGTGTTAATCGAGTCAATAGAGGGATGGAGCTCACCAAATGCAAAATTTTTTTGTGATGTCACCAGTTGTTTGCCCCAGTGTTGGTTAAGGCATTTTCGTCTGTCCATCATCATCGAATCATTTTTGTTTGTCCAATCTTTGGATCGTCCATCTCTCCATCAGTGTCAGATCACCACCATCTGACAATCGTCATTAGGTTGTTGTTGCTTGTCCACCATCGTCAAAACATTGCCATTCGAATATCATTTAAGCTAATAATGAATTCCAACAAATTCATCATTATTTTGAACATATTTTTGAACTTTAAAATAAATTCATTATTATTTTGAATTTCTGCTTCAAAATTATTTAAAAAATGAGTTTCACAATTCTGTTACAAACAAATTTACTAAACAGAGGCAGAACAGTCAATTTTCTAGAAACAGCTGTTTCACAGCTGTTTTCACACAGCTGCAACAAACAAACAACCAACTTCCCCACAGCAGCTTCTCGAGGCAGCGCAACTGCAGCTGAAAAGCCGAGAAGCTACAACAGCGTCAAACAGAACTCATTCTTCTTATAAAAAAGTTACACCACCACCCACCTCACATCGAATAAACCTTTGCTCATGAAAAACCAAAGTCATCCATACACACACACACACACAAACACACACACACAGATGTATATATATATATATATATATATATATATATATATATATATATATATATCATTCGTATGTATTTACATTTCTAACTCCTAAACTTCATATTTTACATTTAAATCACCAAAATCTTTCAGATCATATAAATACCACCAGTTCGACTTTAAAAAAGCAAAGTATACCTTCTGATGCATAGGTAAGGTGGTATGTATGTAATATGAAGTTTGTGTTAGATATATAAATACGTGGGAATTGAGTGATACATATATGGAAACCTTCCTATATATATAAGTACAAAACAATACATGGGAATTGAGTGATATATATGTAAATACATAAGAATTGAGTGATATACATGTAAATACATGGTATGTGTGCAAATCTTCTTACATATAACAAAATATAAAGATCAAATACTTGCCTTTGATGAAAGGAGTTTCATCATAAAGTAAAACTGGATGTTTGGGGCAGTTTTGGGCTGAGGCCATCTACAGTCATCAGGCAAAGTGATGATCTTAAAGCCCTCGGACTTGTATAATCTTACAGCAGCTGTATTATTCACATCACAATGTAAGGCAATGGAGCGGCAGCCCCAGCTGAGGGCTCTGCCTTCTGCCTTCGCCAGCAGAAGCTTCGCAATCCCCTTTCTCCTATCCGCCTTCCTCACGGCAACATTTGATATGTACGCTATTCCAGTTCTGCCCGAATTTCGAAGCATCTGATTAGGGTTATCAAGAGCAGGGATAAATTTCTATGTTTTTTAGGGTGATAAATTAGGTTTGGCAAGCATTTCCATAATAATTAATGAATTATGAGATAGATAATAGAAGCAGACCACTCGATTCCTTAATTAAATGGAAGATTTACATGCATACCACTCAAATCCTATGTATTTACATATCTAATGCCTAAATTTAATCTTTACATACATGCTATGCATGAAAAGGTTTAATTTCACATTTTAAGAGTTAAATGATGATGTGATACGAAAGATTTGGGCAGTAGAAGTGTAAAAATTGGAGTTCAAGAGTTAGATATGTAAATACATAAGAATGGAATGGTATGTATTTCACATCTAATTCTTTTGTATTTACATATCCAACACCTAAACTCTCATTTTTTACGTGCACGCGACCTTCCCCATGCATGTAAAAGCATATTTCACTTTTTAAAATCTAAAATGGTGTAAAAATAGAAGTTTAGCTGTTAGATATGTAACTATGTAAGAATTGTGTGGCATGTACGTACTCCATTAATACTGACCTTCTTTGCCTGAGAGGACCTTTTCTAGGTAGATAATCTGCCAGAGTATCTACAGTGAGAATTCCAGCTACAGACTCCCTGCTGAAATTAAATTTCCCATCAAGCCCCCCAATTTTCAAATATTTACTTCCAATGTATAAGTTATCATTTCGAGTTGCACCGGTAACGGCCACAAGACAGGTCCCCATACAACCCGGTGGTATCGAGAGGCCAGAAAGCAGCGCTACAAATCTCTCTATCCGTAGAACCAAATCTATGGGAAAAGTATAATTTGGGAAAAATGAGCTACAATGTGTATCGGCGACTTCCCAACAATCTTCAATTCGAGCATCTCTAACGACAATTTCGGGGCAGATTGAAGGGAACAAGTCGACAGCTTGGCTAGCTCTGCAAGTTCCTATAGAAGAAATTTGGTGATTTAAATGAGAAGGGTGAAATTGTAAGCAAAAAATGCAGCCACTTTAGGCATTCAAGTTTTTGAGGAATTTGCATACATACCAGTCCACTCTTATGCATTTGCAAATCTAACACCTAAAATTTATTTTTTATTTTTTTTACTTTTATACCACCCAGTTCTTTCGTACCATATCGAAAATACCATCATTTTAACTTTTAAAAAGTGAAATACACCTTTTCAAGAGGGTGGCATGTACGTAAAAATTGAAGCTTAGCTGCCAGATATGTAAATACATAAGAATTGAGTTGTATGTATGTAAATCTTCCATAATTTTTTGTTAAGCTCCTCTAAATGGACAGAAATAAAATTTCCATGGAGTTGTAGAACATTTAAAAATTGAACTCTCACAGTAAAATGATTTTGCACAAACGCTTGATTGGAACCATTGAAAACCTGATGACTAATTTCAGGAGATGCTTGATAAAGATGCGATGAAATGTTTGGTGAGGAGATGATGTACTTATCGTATGCTAATCAATAGTTACCATAAATTCTCTATTTTTATCAAGGGTACTCTTTTAAAATTTGAATAATTAACCATAGAATGATTGATTAGTGAACATAAATTGAAAAGATAAACTTTCAAATTCAAAAACAAAAATAGGGGGGTTTGCGAAGGAAAAGAGATAACTTAGTGAAGGTAATCAATTAAATTACCAAAATTCACTCTAAAGTTTGTCCAACATATCCAATGGAATATTCCTTTAATTTAAGCTATGGTTATCATAATTCCATGTTTTAAACATTAAGGGTGTGTTTGGGAAGGCTTTTTGCCCGTTTTTTGTTTTGAAAAGCAGTGAAGTGTCATTTGGAAACCAGCTTTTCACCTGCTTTTACCCGCGACCTGTTTTCAGAATGGCGAAATGGCGAACGTCGGCGCTAGGCTCCATTTTACGGTTCTAATCATGTTCCAGGTGAGAAAAAACTGTCCTACCCCTCTACAATTCGTTAAATTCCATCTTTTATCCCCAATAATACCCTCGCACCCTTATCCCTCCATTCGAGCTTCATTGTGGGTGTTAGGGCAAATTTGCAGTCCTCTTCTATTCTCCCCTTTGTTCGTCTTCATTGTTGTCTCCTCTCTCAGCCCCTCTTTGTATGTATTAATCCTCACCTCATTTCTCAGTTGTCCTCTGTGGTGGTGGTTTGTTGTTTTCCGCTTTACTTATATGTTTTGTCTATTCTGCTTCTTGAATTTCTTCTGTTGGTGGTTTGATGCTTGTCGTTTGAACTTGTAAGTGGTGGTGCCAATGAGGCTTCCCGGTAGTCATTTGTAGTGGTGGTATGTTACTTTTTGTTTTAACTATTTAATTTCCCTATTATGCCTCTCAATTTTTCTCTCTGATGGTGGCCTGATGCTTGTAGTTTGAACTTGTTAGTGGTGGTGCGATGGGATTTCTCGGTTATCCTTTGTGGTGGTGGTTTATTGCTTTTTGTTTTACCTATTTGATTTGTCTATTTTGTGGTGGTGATGGTTTGGTGCTTGTTGTTTGAACTTAAAGTGATTGGTCCTTGGGGCTTTCCAGTTGTCATTTGTGGTGGTGGTTTGTTATTTTTCATTTTACTTATATGAATATGCAATTGCGGAATCTTGATTTACCTCCCAGGTGGTGATTAGGTGCTTGTCGTTTTAAATGTGAAGTGGTTGCGTCGTTGAGGCTTCTTGGTGGTCCTCTATGGTGGTGATTTATTGTCTTTCGTTTTACAAATGTGAATTATTTTTGGGCTTCTCGGTTTTCCTCTCTATTGGTGGTTTGGTGTTTGTCGTTTGAACTGTGAAGTATTGTTTAAAGGGGCTCTTACATGCATATCACACAATTCTTATGCATTTACATATCCAACATCTAAAATTTGAAATTTGCTTGCTCAAAACTGAGTAATTCACTTGTAAAAAAAATTGATATCGATGACATTATTTATGTGATATCAAATATTTGAGTGTTATATAAGTAAATATTAATATATATATATATATATATATATATATATGTGCGTGTGTGTGTACATACATACGTACATACACACACACACACACACACATGAATTATGAGATGTAAAGATTTGAGTGTCATTAGGGCTTCTCGGTTTTCCTCTCTAGCGGTTTGTTACTTCAAGAAGTCCCAATTGTATAATCACATTGCTAAAACGAGAAGTAACAAACCGCTTGTGATGTTGGTTTGGTACTTCTCATTTCATCACAGTAGTTGTGCCTTAGGGTTTCTCGATTTTCATCTGTGTTGTGGATGTGATTTTGGCTTTGGTTATGGCAGTGAACTTTATTTGTGAAACACCAAGGCACAACCACATTATACATATCTTGCAAGTAAAGTTCCGTACACGTCTTGTGCAACACCAAAAGATGGAGTGATACGTTTGATAGATATGGATTTACATAAATGGTGGTAAGAAAAATGTAAATTTTTTGGTTTGGTGGTCTCTCTTGTCTGCTGGCTGCGCGTGTGGGTGTGATTTGGTGATCTTTGTTAGTTGTTGGTTGTGGGTATGGTTAGAGTTTTGCAATGTTGGCTGCTTGTAGCGGTTGACTCGGCTTTTAGTTGTGGCATTGCATTGATGCTTTTGAAGTGTGTGGTTTCAATGTCTTTGACTTTTTAATGTCATGTAGAGCAATGATGAAAAAAAAAAGCTCAACCGATCACTAATTGTCACTTAAGTGTCTCCACATGTTTGCCACAGATATTATCTAGGCTTAAAGCACACATCATACTATTCACTACGGATACTACTTGGTCTTAGATCGCACGTGTCACTGTTAAACACAGATACTAGCCGGTCAAAGTCAGTATGATATAATTGATGATCCTAAGTGGATCGTTATTTGAAAAATTAATCTCGCTGAGCTCTAATTCAATATGTTGTTTTTTTCAGTTTTTATAATTATTTTTTAATTGTATGATACATGATAATTTTTCCTCCAAATGTTTTATCTACATGATATATCAGATGAATAAACAAAAGAAATATGGGATATCGAACAATTGGGAGAGGGAGACAAATATTATATTCTGTGATTTATGTTTTAAATAGATAGAAATTGACAATATACCAACTACGCACTTCAATAAAAAAAGATTGGAAAAACATGACAAAAATTTCATACAAAAACAGAAAAATTGTAAAGCAAAACTCAGTTGAAAATCAAATGAGATCAACTAAAAAATAAAATAAAATTTGTGGAATGAGTTAAAAAGTGTGGCAACTGGATTAGGATGTGACCCAATTAAGAAAATAGTTGATGCATCAGAGGAGTGGTGGAGAAAAAAAGTCAATAAGTAGACAATTTTATATTAAACTAGTATTTTATCAATTGTACGTCCTGCCCCACGCCAAAAATTTTAGAAGTTCTGATATATATACCCTAAGTTGAAGGAAAAACTTGATACTATGTTCATCTGTGTTGTGGCTACAAGCTCCAATGTTTGAGCAACAACACAGACCTTTCCCTAGAATTTGGATGAGCCAGAATTTGTTCATTCTAATGAAGTCCAAGATGAAGTACCACATAAGAGAGAACAAGGTGAACCAAGTCATTCCAAAAGCCTCGCACCCTCCACCTAGAAGCTTAAAAAGAAAATAAATATTTATATGGACTCTTTTACTGAGTTACTTGAGAATATGTTCCTATATTTACTCTCTATAAAACTTATAAATGATCGAACGAAGCGAGAGGCTTTCATAACGATAGTGTCATAACGGAGAATTCCTAACACCGGTATTTTTTAGACAAACAGTCTAGTTTTTCTTTTTTATTACTGTTTCGGATTGTGGTGTGTAATAATTTATACTTTTATGTTGAATAATATCTTATGGCATGTTCATGTGACATTTCAACATTTATGTCTTGCGCTAGTTATATTACTTAATTATGAGTCATTTCAACAATTATGTTCATTTCTAGCACAGCTTCTTTTTAATAGATATTCTAACATGCATAAAATAGTCAGATTTATTCATCAGATGAAAAGAAAATTATAGAGACAGTGTAACAAGTAACAATTCTGACTACAATCGTATGTCTAAGTAATGAGTACTATACGGCAAATTTATGCAAGGCATCATATGTGTCTCCATCATCTATGGGTCATTGTATGTCTTATGCTTGTGTCATGTTCATGTGACATTTCAACATTTATGTGTTGAATTAGTTGTAATACTTAATTATGAGTAATTTTAACATTTATGTTTACTTCTAGCAAAGCTTAGTTCTTATATACATTTAACATGCATAAAATAGTCAGCTGGACTCATCAAATGAAAAAAAAATTATAGAAATAATGTAACAAGCAACAATTATGACTACAATTATATGTTTTATTAATTACTATAAGACAAATTTACACAAGATCTATGTGTCACCAACATATGTGGTTCATCGTATGTCTTATGTCGAATAATATTTCATGCCATGTTCATGTGACATTTTAGCATTTATGTGTTGTGCTAGTTGTAATACTTAATTATCAGTAATTTCATCATTGATGTTCACTTCTAGCATAGCTTATTATTTTTATATATTATAACATGCATAAAATAGTCAGATGGACTCATCAGATGAAAAAAAATTTAAAGAGATAGTATAACAAACAACAATTCTGACTACAATTGTATATTTTATTAATGGGTAGTGCAGGAAAAATTTAAGCAATACAACATATGTGTCTTCGCTATTTGTAGATGACAAGTGGGTTGATGAGCTGCTCCAGGCTCATTCAAGCATAATTTAAAATATGTTTCGGATGTCTGGAATAATTTGTTATGATTTATTGAATCAATTGCAGAATAATTATTATTTACATGGATTGTTATGATTTACACCCAAAGAAGTACTGGTCTTCATATTATATATTACACCACATAAATAGTTCATTTGTGTTGCTTCCAAGCGACTCTAGCAATCAACAGAGACAATTAGCAAATATTTTGATATTGACATTAACTCTACGGTAACATTATCAACCAACATTGTAAAATCCATAAATACTGCTTTAGTGCATATGCCGAAAGAAATCAATAACGATACGAGATACATGTAATTCTTCAAGGTATTGATATTTCAATTTATTCTTGCATTAATGTTTTACAATAAAAAATTGTCTAATGAAATTTTCAAATAGGATTGTATTAGAGCAATTAACGACGCACATGCGATGCACTTATTGATAACGATGAGAAGATTACATATATCAGACATTGTGAAGCTTCTATACAGAGTATCTTAGAACTTTGTGATTTCAATATGTGTTTTACATTCTTAATGGTCAGATGGGAAGAGAGTGCTCATTATAATCGAATATTCAAATTTACAACTCGGCGTCGTGAATACAAATTTTCAATCTCCACCAAGTTAGTACATTCTTGATCGTATATGAAGCATTTGATTTGAGGCTATGTAGTAATGATATTATTATTCAGGGTATTACATCGTTGATTCGGGATATTCATTGCAACGAGAATTCTTAAAGCCCTTACCCGACACAAGATATCATCTTCCTAATTTTGAGTGTAGTAGTCAAGTGATTAGATGGAGGAATAAGTTATTCAACAAAAGATACTCGTCATTACGAAATGTTAATGAGAGAGCATTCGGAGAATAGAACAAGAAATGGATCATACTCCGAGATATGCTGACATATTTCTTCAAAAAAATAAAAAAGTTAGTTGTTGCAACGGTAACACTGCATAATTTTATACGAATGCATTCATCTCAAGATAATATTAATTTCAGAGTCTTAGATAAAGATCCAACATACATACCTATAGAAGCATTTGAACATTAGTTCGGACAATCATTACCCAATGAAGTCTTTGAAATGAATGACCTCAACACAACCGAAGGGGGGGAGTTCAGGAGATGATCCAATCAAGAGAAGATATTACATATGTTTAGTTGAACTCATCGAGTGTATTTATGTTGCGCTTTATAGTGTCTTATTGTAGATGTTCAATATTTCAAATGTATCGAAGATTTGTTGATATCTACTTTATATATTTATGTGGCATTTTGTATTGAGGATTTGTTAATGTCTATTTTCCATTTTTTTTTGTTGTGAAATCAAAGATTTATTTTATTGTTGTATTACATATCCAACCTGATTTGCAGATTAAAACCATAATGCATTATAATCTCAAAAAAAAAAAAAGAGTTCAAAGTCATCAAATATTTAAAGAGCTATGTGTTGTCACTTTAGTACACAGTGTTATGATTACACATCAAAAAGATAAGGCAATTATAGGATGATATTTTTTTGTTTTTTCGGAACTAGGACACGTGAAGATTGCAGATATTTTCATTGGGTTGATGATATAGATGAGTTCAATCCGAGAAGTGATAAATGAGGAGAGATGTTGTGGACAAAAAATTACTTTGATGACTTGATCAACTAGACATGAAGGTGAATGTTATTATAGTCTTATTATTTATTTTTATTGTTCTTATTATTGTGGTTTATGCATGAAATGATGTTTTACAAATAATATATTGGAGAAATTGGGACTCATAATTTTTTTCCTTTATTGTTGGAGTTATTTTTGTTATTATGTAATAGATATTTTAAAAATTGCAGTCACTCAATTAATTTATATATATATGAGTATAACTGTCTTTTTCATCAGAAACGGGTGTAGCAAAGCAGATTATCCAAACAAACATCTGTTATTTCAACAGTAATTTTCTGACAGCACCTGTTAAGCTGCTTATCAGCTTCACAGCTACTTTATGGAAAAGCAGCAGTTGTCCCAAACACACTCTAAGATAATGTCGTGTTCATCTTCATAATTTATAGTTATAAACATTTCGATACTTTAAAAGCTACAAATAGTCCTTCACGCAACCTCAGATTATAAGACTTAAAATTGGGGAAAAAGTTTTAAATTTTCTCCTAAAATTTTGCTTGTATTTTGCTCTTGTCAATTGAAAGTATACAGGAATTTAAAAATAGACATATAGCGTAGACATACAGATAGAATCGTCCGGTAAGGTCCCGAATACAAAAAAGCAGCAGATTATAATTTATAATTATAACAGCACCTGTTAAGCTACTTATCAGCTTCACAGCTACTTCATGAAAAAGCAGCAATCGCCCCCAAATACACCCTAAGATAATGCCTTATTCATCATCATAATTTATAGTTATAAACATTCTGATGCTTTAAAAGCTACAAATAGTCCTTCACGCAACCTCAGATTATAAGACTTAAAATTGGGGCAAAAGTTTTAAATTTTCTCCTAAAATTCTGCTTGTATTCCACTCTTGTCAATTGAAAGTATACAGAAATTAAAAAATAGACATATAGTATGGACATACAGATAGAATCGTCCGGTAAGGACCAGAATACGAAAAAATGACAAAAATATAGAACAGAATAATTTAAGGATAAATTCACACCTTAGAAAAAGTATTCTGCATGGTCTGCTTCAAATCAAGAATTCGACTGCCAATAATCATTTCTAGAGAACACAGCAGATGCAGCTGTATCCACATACGAGACACAGAATCAAAATCAACCACGTTTACATACTCAAAACTAGTTTACTTTCGGTAACGTGATGGAATATAGCGATTCCAATTCTCAATTTCAAATTCTGGGAGCGCGACGATTCAAATTCGAAGGAATTAGCCGCTTGGATACAAGTCAACTCAAAAGGCTTACAATCCAGAAGGGAGATAAACAGATAAAGAGAGATGAGAAAGATCAAAAGTGGTCGCACCTGCTCGTGAGTTGATCACATGATCGGAGAATCGCGGAGGTGATACTCCTCGAACGCACTTTTGAAATAACTTGACCCTAGATGGAGATTCGGAAGGTGTTCTGAGAAGATGGATAGGTGGTTTAGCAGCTATAGAAGACGACGAAGATCGAGATGGCGAAGGGGAAAGACCCAATGGAACAACAGTCCGCATATTGGGAATCTCCTCTCCGCAATGTAGTTCTCGTGCTCCCTTACTAGACTGTGGAAAAAATATAACAGATATTTTTGGAGAGGTGGGGGGCCTGGTACTAAACACAAGTATAAATTTGGAAATTTTAAAGGCAGACTTCTATTTTTTGAGCTAAAAAAATATTAAAACTCAAATTAAACATTATCCACAATTTTGATTTCACCAAATTTATAGTCACGGTCCTACTCGATAAGGCAAACAGAACGACACTAAAATAGTCTAATTTTAGTCAAATTTGATCTTGATCAAACCATTAAACTATTTTTTGAAGTTTTTAGTGGATAATTATATCATAAAAACGGGTTTCAAATCTGACGAAAGTATAGTCAAATCGACTGTCTCGATGAGACGCATCCAACAAGAACAATATCACTCCATTTTGACATCATTAAGACACTAAAATATTCACAATACATTGTCCAATTGGGGAATCTCTCTAGGTGAATTCCAACATTGTTCTGAATTGAGGACCTGACAAATGTTTTCCGCTCTTGGAACTACCGACCTCTGTTCTCAGATTGTCATTTACCACCTTTGAGCGCCCCCTACTAGTTTTAGTGAAGCCCCTCGCACAATCACGACATATGTAATGGAGTAACAAAGCGCAACGTAGAGTAACAACCAATGTTACGAAATAACGAAGCACCCTTTGGAGCAGTGTATCGTACTGAATATGGTGCAACGATGCAACCCAACGAAGATAAAATGACGAACTCCTAAGATGGAGCAATGTTATCCTCTAATATGGTGCAACAATGCTCCACGAAGACAATATGATGCATCCCAGAGATGTTGTGACACATCCTAAAGACTGTGCAACGATGCTCCTCAATTATGGTGTAGCAACGCACCCTGTATGCTGTGTAATAACATACTCCCAATAAGAGATCATGAATAACAACATATCAAGGATTTGATGATAACTCACTACAATAACTGCTTTCAATCATCGTACTCAAAATACAATGATTTCTCCAAATTCTTGAAGTTCTCTTCTCACAGCTCTCTACTACGATTTATGTGACCAACTATGGTCTACATAGCTTATGTAGCTCCCTACTAGGACCTACATGGTCTACATTTCATGTAGCTCCAAACTCCGGCTTCTATGGCATATGGTCAATAATGTAGCTCAAAACTGCAACATATGCGGCTCAATACTCACGCAGCTCCTAGCTTTGGACGTAGTGGCTTATGAACATTATTGATGCTCACCAATATGACATATGTGACCAACTACGGTCTGTGAAGTTCATAGCTCATACAGCTCCCAACTCTAACCCGTAAGGTTTATAGACGTTATTGCAGGCCACCATTATGGTCTATGTGACCAAATAAAACCTACTTGGCTCACAGCTCACACAACTAGGGGTGTAAACGAACCGAACACGAACGAACAGAGCTTGTGTTTGTGTTCGGTTCGTTTGAAATTTAGTTTGTTTGAAATAAGCTCGTGTTTGAAATTGTTCGTGACGTCATTGTTCGTGTTCGTTTCTTAACGAACGAGCCGAACACGAGTCGAACACGAGCTGTTCGCGAACAACAAGCCAGTTTGACATCCTTAATATTAATATATATAAATTAATTATATAACTTATATTGTATAAATATATAATATATATATATATATTTATAATATATATATATATATATATATATCTATATATCTATATATATATCAATATATTACTAATATAGTATATTAATATATTATTATTATTATTTTACTATTATATTATAATTTATAAAATTTAATTTTTTGAATATCATAAATTTTTTATATATAATTATTTTAAATTATTTTATATTTCGAACAATAACGATTCGAACACGAACGAACGCATCACTGTTCGTGTTTGATTCATTTAACTAACCGAACGAAAAAAATTTGTTCATGTTCGTATCGTCTACTTATTGAACAAATCGAACACAAACTCATTGACGAACCGAACACGAACTGTTCGCGAACAACGAGCTTTTTTGACAGCCCTACACACAACTCTCAACTCCAACCTCTATGGCCTAAGGACATTATTGCATGTCCTAACTATGGCCCCCGAGCCTACAAACGTTATTGCATCTCAGTACTATGACCTATATGACTAACTATAGCCCATGTGGCTCGCAGCTCACCACTACGCCCTATGTGACCGACTATGACCTATGAGGCTCATAGCTCCCAACTATGGCTCCTCTTGTTTGTGGACATTTTTGAAGTTCATCACTATGGCTTGACCATCCTATGTGGCTCACAGTTCAAGCAACTCCCAACTATTATTTATGTGTCCTACGAACATTATTACAGGTCCTAACTCTAGTCTTTGTGACCTATGAAAATTATTGTAGCTATCACTATGGCTTAATGACCGACTAGAACCCACACAACTCCCGACTATAGTCTTTATGGCTTGTGAAGGTTATTGCAACTGCTAACTCTGACCTCAATGATCTATAGATGTTATCATAGCTCACCACTATGGCCTACGTGACTCACATATTCTACAACTCCCTACTACGATCAATGTGACCAACTTAGCCTACATGGCTCAACACTCTTGCAACTTCCTACTATGACCTATATGGCTAACTACTATATTGAATTTTAACTATAACCACTATAACCAGATGGTGTTACTACCACAGTCTACAACATTCACAATGGGTTATTACTTTCATAGAAAATGATCACGCCCTTTACAACTTGTCATATTTGTTATTGTTATAAATCAATATTGCAATTCCATCTCTAGTTCAAGAGATGAGTTGGCTTATATACTTACAATTACATAGTGAATTATTATGCTAGGTTAAGCTCCACAGTTCTTTTTTCTTTCCATAATTTTCTACACAAAAAAATTGAGGTATCCTCCTGCTTCTTTTTGTTGTTGGATCTTCATCCAACGTCGAGAAACTAATTTATTACTATACCACAGTGAATCTTTCGACACACACACACACACATATATATATATATATATATATATATATATATATATATATATATATATATATATATATATATATATATATATATATATATATCATCTTATCTATCCATGAAAAAATGAATTTAAAAAATTTAAAGTTAAAATATTTATATTTTTTATACTATATCAAAGTTTTGCATTGTCTAAAAAAAATAATAATAATAATTTGGGTGCTAGATATATAAGTATGTTAAAATTTGTTGGTATGTGTGTAATTGCCCAAATTTAAATTTTGGAGCATAAAGTGTAAAGTTTAACTTGTGCACAAATATGTAGTATATTCATTGGAAATGAAGTGAAGAACCCCTATTTCAAGTATTCTCCCTATTTTATATAAAAAATAATAAATGAATATGTTGTGATGAATAATGCTACTTTGTGATATATTTTAATAAAAAGTTGATATTGTATTACTTATTTTTTATGATTGAATAAAATAGAATTTATATGTCAAAAAATTATTTTAAATGAAACTAATATACTTTGTACATATAAAAGTTATAAACATTATCGAAGATTTTTGCAATATTGTGATCACAATAGCTCCTCCTCGACCCTTAACTTTTCACAGCTCGCCTATATGTGATGATCACAGCTTTTGTTCTTGCAATTGACAATTTTTTTTTATTGCTATCTCTATGTTCGTCATGTATTCAAGGTATGTGATATTATGCATTTAGCTATTTAATTTTTAGTAGCCTTAACCTAGATGTCATTAGTGATCATAGTACTCGCTACTAGTTACAACCATCATCAGAACACCCAAAAACCAATTTTGAATCATGATCGAAACATTGTTAAAATTAAACCTTGCTCAAAATTTCACATAAGGTTTAAAGAATAGTGGAATATGGTTTTCTTATGATTCCATCATAATTCAAGATGGTTTGATCATACTTTGATATGGTTAAATCATAGGTTGATTATGATTTAATCATAGTTTGAAGATAGTTCAACGGTTTGATCATAATATGTATTATTTAGCTCTTTTTCTCTCTTTTGAAATCCACTCATTTGAGTTATTTTGATATGAATACGTATGTTTACTCTAATTGTATGTGTAGAAAGGTAATATATTGCTCTAAACATTTATGAAAGTGGGGGTGTGATAGAGAAAAGTATATGACAATTTAAGGCTAATGACTCAATGCTAAGATATATCATTTTAGTCGATTCTTCAAATATCTAGAAATTCAATTTATTGGGGTTCCTAATCATTAATTATTATTAAGGGTGGTTAATAATGATAAAATAGAGATAAATTATAGTTTGCTCAAACATAATTTTTTTTATTGTCATATTTGCTTTGATTATCAACTTGGGGTTTGGATTATACATGCATAAAGAGGGCATTAATATGACAAGCTTAAACAGGGATTTAAATATAATTAATTTATGGGAGCTAAAAACTTGAGGTGAGCTTTCTTATTGCGCACAAAAAAGAACAATGATTGAAAACTTGATTTATGTTTTTTTTATATTGTATTATTCTAAACCATAATAAATAAGATGCTATTTTTTGTGAAGTATTTAACTTAATTAAAAATGAGAAATCATTTTCTGGATACTTATGAGAGATGATATGATGAGTGCAAATGATAAGAAGGCTGAGAAGGGATATTATGAATTATGAGGTCATTGCCCTAAAAAAGAACACTCAATCCCAATACATTATACTTTGATATACAATAACATCAAAGTAAGAAGCACAAAAATCCATCCAATAGTTGGGCAGAAGTTGTGTTAAACTCTTTTGTGAGATGTCCCATTGATATTGTGTCGAGGGAAATTTAAAATTTTTGTAAGAAGATATTTATTATAATTGCAGGTGAATAAATATGTAAGTTTGAATCATTATTTTCAATTGGATATTATATTCTTCTAAATTATGGATCACTATTATAAATTAAATCCTAACTTTTATTAGCAATCACTATTCTACACTAAGACATTTATCAATAAGAAGAGATTCTATTAGTTCATTATATATAGTCATATCCAGCCTATCCTAATTAAAAGTTATGATGGAAAAAAATGAACACAATAATTTTTTTAGAAGAAAATAAGCGAGGAAGCAGAAGTACAATCAACTACAAATTCACTCATACTTTGTTGAAGAGTGAAGCTATTTGTTATCACTATATAGAAGTTAATGATTGATCTACATAAGTTGGTGAAAATTTAAGTACAAATTGAATGAAAAATGGATGTTCTAATTAACGTTATTTAAAGTTGTGCTCATAGAGAGATTGGGAGGATAATGTATAACAAGAATTATATTTGTTATTGACTCAATCACTTATCTAGTTGAGATTTGGCATGAGGTGCAAAAGGAGTAGATTGAGGAGAAAGTGGAGAAGGGAGTGAAGGAGGTTGAAAATACATGGAATTTTGCTTGTCTCTTGCTATTATACATAAAGAAAATCAAATTAATCATTATATGAAGAGGATGTAAGAAAAATGAGTACTAGGGAAGAAATTTAGTAGACTATTGAAACAAATTAAAAAATAAAATAAGAATATGAATCCATAACTATTGATCTTCTTCATGCAATCGATGATAAGCAATTTTGTTTCTTCAAATTTAAATATCAGGATTGATGTATAACCCTCAAGATAAATATAGAGAAGTGAGTAATGGTAGCATATATGATTTCAAAAACTAAATACAAATGAGAAATTTATATTTTTATTGAATGTATAAGTTATTGATTAGTCATATATAATAATGTAAACCTATTCAAGCCATATTTGTTTCTTATACATTTAAATAAGGTAGCAAATATAATGTTACAAAAAAAAAAACTATTGACCTAGCATCATTGAGCTGAATGAACCATCTAATTAATAATATGAATTAAAAAATAAACATACACAATAAGATAAAAAGAAAAATTCTTCGAGTGGCTTGATGAATCCTTAAGTTGTATCATTGGAGAGAAGAAAAAGTTTCCAAATCCATAAGTTGTTGTATAACATATATTTTTCCCATAAACTATAATTAAATAAACTGAATAATATGTGAGATATTATTACTTTCAAAATCATGATGTTATATAACATTGACCCATTTTGCACCGCACTATCAACCTTATAACCAATGATGAATTTATTTATAAGTACTTTATTATGTTTCTTCATATGTTAGGGCTATTTAATGATCGATGAAAACCCTTCACATGTTAGTTTTCTTCTAAGAAGAGGCGAGGCATCACTCGGGCTCCACTCTCAAATCTCACCAACATGCTAAGAAAAGTCGAAGGAACACTTATCTTCCCGACCTAAGCCGATTTATAGATATAAAGATGGAACCGAACTTTTGACGGTTCCAAGGAAGTTACTCAAACTGTGGCGCTATAGCGCCAGATCTGGAGCTATAACGCTAGACCAATTTTCTCGAAATCCAAATTTATTTCTTCCAATCTTCAATTCCATTAAGATAATAATTTTTTTGTGCCAACATAATCATGTAAGACTTCAATGTGCATCAAAAACTCATTACATCAAAAATCAACAACCAAGTCAATTACACTGATAACTATGTGTCGTCTCTCATAAAGCGTTTGGTTTAATGTCGTTAGCCCAATATATCCAATATTTTGATCTGGTTGACCCAACATTAAGATCTCCTCAAATGCAGGACTATCTCCACTAATATAAGCTTTTAACCAGTGTAAATTTACCTTAATTATATTTCCAGTCTTAGGATTTTTAATATCAAAACTCTATTTGGATAAACACTTATCACAATAAATAGTGTCGACCACTTGGACTTAAGTTTTCCTGGAAATAATTTCAATCTTGAATTGTATAATATAACTTCTTGTTGAGGCTCAAAATGTTTTTTCATAATTCCTTGATCATGCCTCATTTTTACTTTCTCTTTATAAATTATTGCATTCTCATAAGATTCATTTCTCATCTTAAATAAAATATGTTTGAACCTTATTTCAGTAAGATAAAATAAGCTATTTGAACATGATTTTAATCATATTTGAGTAATTGGACGGTTGACTTGTGATTTGTTTGTGAACTACACTTATAGAATAGAGCATAAGACAAGAAAGAGAGACATGGAAGTGCACAATAATGAATAGTAAATTAGTTTTCTTGATTAAACTTTTCTCATAAAATGATCTCCTTATTTATAAATGAGTGGGATAATATATAAAATCACATGTTTGCCATGCTTTTAATGGGGTTGTTGACCGCGACTTTATATATGCTTAAAAAATATAAGTATTTAATACTGCTGCTAAAAGATTTACTTCCTCAGCAACTGTACCAAATCCTTAATAACAGTTATAGATTCGATAAATATGGACGAAATAAATATTCAATAATTGTAAAGTCACACTTATCAACGCAAGTATACGTATCGCTCAAGTAATATAGGGCTCTAATGGAGTCCTAGATATCGATCCCACAGGGAGTAAGTTTAGAACTACAAACTAAGATTTTAGAAAAACAATACTTTAATCATAACAACGAAGTTCAATTTGCTTATCTGTCACTAATAGACAATTGAAATAATTACGTAATTTTAATAACTATTAAATAATTAATGATACTAATGAAGATTTAAATGTGATGTTCAATATATACTAAAGCATCCTTCTCCTTGTTAAGAAATTATATTGAATGGATAAAGTGAATCAGTTCAAATTATATTGTGCCAAATAGGAGCATACATATTCTTTACCCTTTGGTCCAACAATAAAGAACATTTACTAATCCTACGCTTGTTCACTGAATCTGCGGCTAGGCTGGGAGGATACCGGCTCTCATTTCAAAGCTCCAACGTTCCCCTCACCTGACGGCTAACATTTACACTTCAGCACCCAAACGATAGGACCGAATTGAGGATTTTAGTCTATCACTCTAAAATCACCAATTCTATGCCCGATAATATTATTTCCCTATTTATTTGCACTCAACTTCAAAGGACTTTAACCTCTCTGAATCTTGGATGTAATCATCACTTTAATTGTAAAACTCAAAATATTTTAACAAATCAATTGGCAAGATCGAAAGTAAATGACAATTGAAGTGAAAAGATCATCATAATTTCTTAAACATTTTCATGGCTTCACTAATTCAAATCATAATTTCACAAATTTTGAGACAATGAGAAAGACAGAAAATTACTCATATCTCATGGGGAAAACCCAACAAAACTTGGAATTCATATATAAAATCAAATTCATACAAACTACAATAAGTAAATAACTTATCTCTAATTTCTCCACAAGAAAACTCCTCGAAGTTCCTCTGAATCTCTTCCTTTATTTACAACACACAAAATTTCTCTTCGAAGCAACAATGAGGAAGAAATCTCTGACTTTCCCTCAACTCTTACAATCTCTCAAAGAATTCCTTATAATTTTTACACACTATTGGAACCTTTCTAACCTCCAGGCTCTCTAGGCTCTCTCAAATTTCTGCCAAAATAGTCTTTTAAAGTTGTGGATGAGCTTTCCTAAGAGTTGTCTAAGCATCCCTTCAAATTTTGGTCTTATCCAAAGCTTGATTGGGCATAACCGTCGAGCTTGCCGTCAGCGGTCTTGAGGGTGCCGTCAGCGGACCATTTTAATGAATTAATTCTGCAGTCTCAGAAAAATTTCACTGTCGGCGGGGTCGATGCTTAGTTCAATTCTTCACATTTTGGTCATTTTCGCTCCAAATTCGCTCTTTTTTGCATCTTTTTGCCCAATGACCCTAATTCATCATTCCTGCAAGAAAACATAAAAAATACATTTCTTTAAAGTGTAATATCATCAAAAACTATATAAAATAGGTATGAAAATCTCAACATATTTTTCTCTAATCAAAATCCCCCAAACTTAACTATTACTTGTTCTCAAGTAATTTTAGTACTACATAAATGTTATGATCTACTGTAGTAAAGTTTTAATTCAAAAATACTATAAGTTTGATTTAAATAAATATAATAGTGAGATTTTCAGAAAAAATTCAAGTAATTGAATTAACCCTGTAGCCACAAGATTATCTAGTCATCAAGTTTAAGAGTTCTAGTCTTCTATTCATTTCAAGAATGACTATATGTTGCAATATTAAGTCACTTAAAATATTCAAAAGATAAGAACTTCATGAGAACTCTACTAGTAAAAGATCTATTCCAAAAATATAAGTTCAGGAATGTATTTATGTTTTCCCTTTAGGTGAGTCCAGTGAAGCCAATTTTTTATTAGGCATATCCTCAAGCTTCTCATCACTTCCATAATTTTTTTTCTTTCTTTTCTCTTTTTCATTTGGATTGCTTTCAATCCTATATATTTTTCTTTTTTTAAGGGATTGTTTTCAATCCTTTCTTTTTTCCTTTTTTTAAGTGAGGATTACTATATCTAGATAGCCTTTAATGATTTTGAACATCATCTTTCTTTCCCTAAATTTGAAACTCAAAGCATTCCTTTACCTTATAAATATTTCATAGCCTTTACATCATTGAGCCCCAATGTTTTCTTCTCAAATGAATTTCCAGATTCTTAATATTTCAAAATATAGTTTCCTTTACTTTAAATAGTTAACTATAATCTTATTCTTTTATACTAAATATCTTAAGTTACAAAATTAATTTTCATTACAAAAATATTTCCTTAAATCTACTATAATATTTAAATTGTTACAAAAATGTAGTTACCTGAATTAAATTCACTACATAAAATCATATATATAAATAATTTTTGAAAATAATTAAATAGAGGACATCTGATAGTTAATCCTTTTCTTCCCTTCCCCAAACTTAAATTTTTTAATATAAAATAATACAGGTGGAAATAAAAACTATAAATATAAATCATACCTCAGTATTTTAGGCATTTTCGTCATTCTGAAATTTTTGCAGGTCTTCTCAATATTTCTACTTCACCTGGTCTGTAATATTAGGAGCTTTCTACACATATAAATTATTAGAGAAATTTCTAGGTAATGAAATTTTGAAATAAGTATAAAACTAAAACAAACACAATATTTCCTAACACAACCACAATACTAAATAATACATTCTTACTGTAATTATATGTAGTTCATTCCTTCGATTGTTAACCCTTTGATGAGGAGCTTCTATTGACATAATGAGAAAAGACAGTAGATGGCAAATTGCTGTAATTATATATAGTTCATTCCTTGACGAGAGTCATTCAGGATATTTGTTGGTTATGTTATTGCCTGTTATTAACCTATTCTAAGGAATTTCATGAGTATCAATGAGATTGTTAGAGATTCCAAACTCTTCCTTCGAGTCGAGTCGCAATGATAGACAAATTGATGCCTCTGCTCAACTCGATTAGTCTTATGCCTTGGTTTGGGCAGCCCACACCTAGTTGGCCTCCAACCCTGGTTCAGGGTGTTACATCTGGTTAAGTGAATGGGTTCTTTGTTGTCCCTCCAGTGGGCCCTTTTTAGTTTTACTTTTTTGTCTCTTAGGCCATTAGAACTCCTTTATTCATGCTGGCGTATTCCTAATGTATATATTTTAGTTTCATGATTCTCTCACTTATTGAAAAGGACATTTGTAATAAAAATAGGAAAATTAAATGCAAATGTAGATATTATTTGTTTTGTAATAAAAGCTTTAATAATTGAACTTTCTGGATTTTCATGCATATGAATCTATAAATAGGGCGTTACTGACTCCTTTATAATTCCACGTTTGCTTTTTGTCATAATGTCTGAGTGGTTGGCTTTTAAACAAATTCATAGTGAATGCTCCAAAAACTTCATGTGGAGTCCCCAATGTGAAAAATGATGAGGGCCACCTTCAGGCGGTCAGCACCACAACCCAAAAAAAAAAGCCTTGAGGCAAAAAAGAATAAGAGCAAGAGAAGTGGCCCGAGGGAAAGAGGAGGCTCGAGGGAGAAAACAAGAGAGAGGGAGAGAAGCGAAAAACTTGCTTCCAAGAAAAGAAGTGGGGTCATCTAACTTGCTTCAAGTTCCTTGATAGGGGAATGATCGAGTGGAAGTTGGAAGAAGGTTGGGCATTTCAACCACCGATCAATCAACCAAATGTCCTACCATGGCAAGTGACCAGCCAATCAAACCACCAAAGGAAGGAGTCACTACAGCTTCATTTTTTAAGAAGCAGAAAGTTGCTTGTGCTTTATCGCCGATTAGGGGGTGGAGGATTACGAGTGTCCCTCTGCCACCTTGTGAGGGCAACTTTTCACTTTGATGGTCTAGGTTGGATTAATTCCTTAATATGAGGAGATGCAGTCTAGCTGTTAGACTAAAATTTTCTTTTCCTTTGTCTAGTATTTGGTGTAGACAAGATGATATAGGTTGATGACTCACCTCTAAGGGATATTGATCAGAGTCCGGCCTTGGGATTAGTTGAGGCAACTCCGGAGCCGACTAAGAGTGAAGAAAATGTGGTTGATTGCCCAAGGCAGCCCTTCTGTGGCTCATGGAGAGGCAATCAATAGATGAAGGATGTCTCCAAGATGGCCGACCCACTGCTTTGATGAGATGGAGGAATCTTTGTTGGCAGATGGGATGCAACAAGATGAGGAAATAAAAAAGTAATGGGAGGAGTTAGCTTCCCTTTAATTGAAGTTGTCAAATGTTCGGGATACATATTCGATGCTCTATTTATCGGCTGAGGCAGACCACGTAGTAGGGGAGAGATATTACATAAGTAGCTACTTCGATGAACATTTTTCTTGGGCAAAGCGGCATGTCAACCTCTTGTAAAATATTTTCTCTCTAAATGATTTTGAGTTTAATATTTTATAACTAAAATTTTATTTCCTTATATTTCCATTATTATTTTTTTTCTTGAATATTGTGTTAATGTGATGTCACATTTTCAAAATTAAGGTATAGTTTTGTGAAGATTTTGTTCCCCCTACTACTCTATATATAAGGGCCGAGTGTAAGTTTTGGCGACATGCTCTCTAATTTTTTTTTGTTCCTTCTCTTGATTTTTTGCTCCCCTTTTTTTCATTCGGATGGCTCTAAACACTTTCCTCGACTATTTGGGTCAATCCTAGTGATTGATAGGTCAGTGCTGACACTAGGGAAGGTGACTCTATTGCAAGATACTTGTTTCTTTGACCCTTCATTTAGTTGTGAGCCATTAAAGAGTTTGATCTGTCGACAAGCTTATTCAAAGAGGATTTCATATTCTATCAGGATCAGTTTGTAAGGGGTATGTGTCTGCCACCTTGCTTTGAACCATGATTGATTTTCAATCATTACAGAGTTATTCCCACCCAGATCAAACCTAACTCCATAGCTTCGATAATGACATATATAATTTACTACCGCTGAGTGGGGATCTGATGATCACTAGAGCTCTTTGCTTATATGATTTCAGCCAAGGTCTGACTATGTTCAATTTAGTTTGACCAACAAATTCGAAGTGCTAGGCTTGGCGAATAAAATCAAGAATTGGAAGTTGTGCTTTTTCTTGGGTCCTCCTTAAGCGGTTGGGGAATTCAACCTATCGCAACAAGATGAGTGTACAAAAAGAAGAAGTTTGTGCCTCTTGAGACTCCAAACAAAGCTAAAGAATTTGAAGTGAGGCAGGCTCTCAGTCCATCAGTAAACTCTGTCGATGGTTATCAATCAGGTTCTGTATGCAGACAAGTTTTTGTGGGTAGCGTTAGATGCCCAAGAAACCTAGCGAGAAGATGGCGGTGGGGCAGGGATGTCTATTGTCCACACCGATGAGAGGACCAAAGGTGCAGACTTTATCTTTTTTATTTTCAAGTATTTAATTGTGATCTAGAGAGTTTTAACTAGTAAGCTAACTCTTCCCCCCACCCCACCCACCCCACCACCTTAATTGGGAAAAAGAAGAAGGGTTTCCCTCGCTCGTGGCTCGCCACGCAGAGGGAAAAAGAAAATGTCTACACGTGTAAGAACGAGCGTTTCACCCTCATCAACAAAAGGAGGTACAAGTACTCGAACTCTCTAATCGTTCTCTCCTTGCCTAAAAAATTGAGATGTCTTTTGGTCCCACAACTTTGAAATATATTTTCGTGCCTAGAAACTCCTGTGCCATTCCGTCAAAAGAAATTAGTTGATGTCATTCAATCCTTCACACCTCCAGTTTACACTCCTCATAGCGTCCGAGATGAGGTCTTATAAGGCTGAGAAGATGGTCAAACTCGTAGAGGAACAAACAAAAGCTGCTGAAAAGCAGACATATGACGCCAAGAGGCAGGCAATTGTAGCTGAGAGGTGGAAGAAGGAAATTGAGTCGGAGGTGCATAGCTCGTTGGGGTTACTGTTTGTTGTCCAAGAGGATAACAAAACTCTGAAGGACAAGATGATAATGATGAGACTGCTGGTGATACTGACTATTCCCTTGAGTTGGTTTGTAGCGATAGGCATACCGATGCCTATGCTCGGCTTGATTGGCCTTATTCCTTGGTTTAGATGGCCAACATCAAGTTGGTCTCCCACTTGATTCAGTGGGTTATATTTGGTCAAGTGAATGAGTCATTTCGTCTTCCGCCAATAAGCCCTTATTAGTTGTACTTTCTATCTCATAGTCTCATTAATCATCTCGAGATTCATGCTGGTGTATCCCTGTTTTACAAGAATAATGTTGAAATCTTATTCGAATAGAGTTGGAACATGAATCAATTTTATTTGATTATGAATCCAACCCGATGCAAAAATTATTTGAACACTATCCTAACCTTGCCGAAATAAAAGTTTAAACTTCTTGGACCTTAGTTCAAGACAAATTTCGCACATGAAATCAAAGATCAAAAGCAAGTAAAAGATTCTTTTAAAAAAAACACCAATAATAAATGCATTTGATTTTTTTTTCTTTTATTTTATATAAATGTAATAAATTTATTATAGAAAAAATTAGTTCGTGATATTGCCTAACGTATTTTTACAATTCATGAGGCACAGAGCTAACGCGACTTGACAAAGAGTGAGGAAGTGAGGCCCTTCGGCTAGGATATCGCTCCAGGCCATCTTCAAGCGTCCGGCACTATAATTCTTTCAGTCGGAATGGCAGGTTTTACTTTTGCCTCTTCCACCTTCCTATTCTTCTTCACGGTCGATTATTTAAGCTCCCATTCTCTGGCGTTGTACGTGCAGTGGAATTGGTGATCCAAAACTTTAGAGCTGGTTTATTTTTTTATCGATTTTATCTCCGGCGGGATCATTTTTCTTGTTGAACAGGAGTTCTGAATGCATCTTAGGTACTTGATCGGAGATGATGAAGCGAGATGATCTGAGTAGGTGCGCAATAAGAGCACGACCATGAGTAAATTTTATCGATTCAGCATATGTTCATCAGCGTTTGCTGTCGTGTTGTTTTGTTGAAACTGTTTTGATAGGTTTTCCAGGATTCACAAAGAAGTGTTTAGAGAAAGCAACGATTTGCCAAAACACAGACCACGAAAACATTCCCAACTTATCCGGTTCTTGGTGTATATGGAAAAGTAAGCAATTGCACCAAGTGGTTAGAAAAATACCGCTTTACCTTCATGAACAATGTACTTGTTGAATGATGGGTTGGATTGACGTTTACAAGTATTTTTGTTATATACGAGAGGGAGGGAGGGGAGGGAGAGGGGAGGATGGGAGGGATTCTAATTTTTCTATCAAGATCAGGCCTTTGTTTGGTGTTCTTTTTTGTATGTTTTGTGATAAGCAATGGCATCAAAATCATGAAATACATAAATAGAAACCAAGTAGAAAATCAGTAGTGATAGGAAAAAAATGCCCATAATGGAGAGCACAAATCACTTGCAACTACCCAAAGTTACCTTTTCATGTGAACATTAATATCATAAAAAATCACAGAGATGTTAAGCAGTTATACAAGGCATCTATCTATTTACGAAAATGAAGAAATCCTTAACATTATGTTTGCCGCCTTTATTGCAAATATGAGAAAAAAAATGATGCATTGACATTACCCACTTCTCTATGCCTCTCGGATAACAGTAAGCTCCATAACCACACACATAATTGGTAGTAACTTAGAACTTAAACATAGCTCGAGTCAAAATATATCACAATCAACCTAGCAATCAACTTAGAAATAGTCAAAGAACATTTACCACATGTAATGAATCAATTAGGACAGCTAACAACATAATGCACAACATGTTAAATGGATGCTCTCTTTATCATAGAGCAACATTCCTATCAATTAAGCTTCACTTTCAAAATCCCAACCGTTGGCTAATGAAGAAATCTGAAATAAATGACTTGCAAGGGGGTTGATATGGAAATTGAGATAAATCTTGAAAACTATAAAAGTAGATGCATTTTGTGCACTTCAGCTGTAAATAATTTGATTTTGAGGAATAATTAAAAATGATAAATCTCATGAATGCCAAGCCTCAATCCACACAGGGCTTACTAACAAAGTTTGTAGAAAAGTAGGATAGGGGGCAAATTTTTGCAACTTCAATGAATATATAATGGTAGAATACTGGATCTAATCATTGATGAAATTCACTATTGCTATTACACGGTGGCATTCCTAACTCTTCCATAGAGGTGCTAAAAAAATGAAGTTGTGATTGTTTTTTATGAGGCACAGGCTACACTAAAAAAATATCAATGGCTAGAGGGAGATGCCATTGCACCTACTCTTCTTTAAACCAACACCCTGGAGCAGAGGAACCATTCATTGATCCATGTGTATGTTCATGACATCCAGTTGTCTTATTCTTTATTTAAAAATGATATGAAGCTACTTGAAACCTCAATGATAGGCTTACTAGCACATATCATGTTATTTCAAATTCACTTCACAATTTTTTTGCATACTAAATCTCAAGGATAAGATTTTCTTTAGGCATTCTTCATTGTGCGAGTTCTTTTCTTCTTTTGGACTATAACGATGTGAAAAATTGAAGGGGAATAACAAAATATCGATCCTCACCTGCCACTGAAGGTAATTGTAGGAATACATCATACCATTGCGGGATCAAAATTTCTTTTCACATTCACACACACACACACACACACACACACACACACACTATGTAGGCATATATCCATATATCCAAGCCTCAATCACGTCATTCGTAGTGCGGGGGCATGAACCTATAGAATTTTTATATGGAAATGTGCACTATGGTGCGCCTGTCATATCCCTTTGATAGTGCATGTGATGTTAATCCATGCATGATGGTGAAGTTGTTGTGCAATTTTGATGAAGTCGTTGGGTGTGGAATGTATGTGGATTGTCTATGAGGTCTTCAAGCATGAATGCATGCGGTCTTGATGAAGTCATCAAACATGGGTGTGCATATTGATTAATTAGTCAAGCATGAATGCATGTAACATTAACAAGGTTGGAGTGCATGGCATTAAGGCATTAAATGCAGGTATGAATGCTGTTGATAGTGTTCATGTCTTTGTTTTTGCTCCTGAAAAATTTAAATGCAAGAACGAGTCAGTGTGAGAGTGTGAGATAGAGAGAGAAAGAGAGTGAGAGAAAGATAAAGAAAGAGAGGGATATGGAATAAAGATATACATAATCTGAGACGGAGATGGAGGAAGAGAGAGAAAGATAGTGAGATGGCGAGGGATAAGAGAGGAAAAAGTGAGAACAAGAGTTAAGAGTAAGAGAGAGAGAGATAGAGTAGGAAGGAGAGAGAAGGCAAGATCAAAGATGACTACACTGAGGTAGTAGTGATGGATGACCAAATGGGAGGTGGGTACTCGTATATGCCTTTTGGGGGAACAAGTTGAGGGAGCTTGGTGTGTTGTGATCCATCTATTATGAGGATGATGGTGTGATTTTTTTGAGTTTGAGGGCTGGGAGGGTAGAGACTATGAGTAATTTTTATGATGAGAAGATGGGTCTTTTGAGGGGGGCCTGACATTGGGAGGTTGGGTGCTTTGCAATGATTGGGGTGCTAACAGGCGTACACGATTATGAGCATCCAAGTGAAGAGAATATGGAGATTACAAGAATCTCTTTAGCATTTTTTGCATGGTTAAAGGTAAAGTTCATTTTTATAGGTGGTGGCTACTTCACATGGAGGGCAGCTACTATAGGTATTTGTATGTTGGGTGATATTAAGGTGTATGTTTTACATGCTATGCTTTTTCGTCGTAACTCATTTTGATGGATTTACATATGTAAATGAGAAGGCAAGCAAGGATTTGACTAATAGCAGGAGACATTTGTTGAAAGAATTAGCTGGGTTTTGCTAGAACTTTATTAATTGCACTTAACAATTCACACATCTAGTGTTTTGAGAGTACATTGATCGTATATTTTAGTAAGAATTGAGTCCATGTGGGTGAGTTGATTTGGTATGAATTGGATTGCATTTGAGCTCGTTATGCTTGCTGAATTGCATGTAAGTTGCTGGGTTTAGTGGATTAGAGTGCTTCACCATAGGTCAATCTTGAACTCAATGAGCTTGTACATGTAAGTTGCTGGGTTTAGTGGATTAGAGTGCTTCACCATAGGTCAATCTTGAACTCAATTAAGTTGAGCTTGTATAGCTTGGGTTAAAGCTAAACAGCCTTGAGTTGATTCTCATATACTTAAATTGGTTTGGCTAGATTTGGGCTAGTTTGACATGATTTAAGTTGAGGCAGTTCTAATGATTTTATGGTCGAGCCTCAACAATTATATTTGAAATCAGAGTAGATTTAGGTTGAGTTGATTCATCTTAGAGTTGGGAATTAACTCAAATTCAATTAGCTTAAGGTTAGATAAAGTCCTTAAATTTTGAATAGGTAGATTGAGTAGCTGTGGCTCTATTTGAGTTGAATTGAACATACTCTTCTCAAGATTGAGCCTAATTCTTCTTATTACTTAATCACATTGCTTGATTATCTCCTATACAAGGGGATTTTAGATTTGCATATGTAGGTAGTGTTATAATTCATTGTTGAAGTTTGAGGTTGTTTCCTTTTTCAAACTATTCAATGCAAGTTGAGTTCAATTATAAAGTTTTTATAAAACAATAAATTGTTGATCTAAATTGCATGAAATTTGAGGTGGACAACTATATATATTGGATGTTTGTCATACTTGATGAGGCATTAGTAAATCTTGTTAATCCTTTTTAAATTTGGTCATGGATAACTTGATAGTACTGAGGATGGATTGTGATAGTTTTGAAATGACACATATGCTTTTAAAGGATCTCATTTAATGATCGATCCAATAAATTATAGAACACACATGTTGGTTTGATTTTGATGAAATCTTCATAAGTGCTTTGCTAAAATAAATTTTTATGATAAACTTGGTTGGCCTAGAATTAGTTGGTGCTTTGTTAAGCCACAAGTCAACGAGGGAATTGTTCATGAGGGTGGCCATTTAGTCAAATAGGCTCAACCATATGTGAAACTATGTCAACCTAAGTAGAGGAATGCGTGAAGTATAGAAATAGACTATTATAGGTCTTTGAGCTATGACCAAGTCCTTTCAAGTTTGATGGGCCTATTAGTATTAGACTATTTCACTAGAGACCCGCGTGACTTGATGTAAGCCCATGCATGCTACATCATGTCACGTTGATGATTCATTCACATTGAGTGTAAGTGGAGTTTAGCTCTAAAGATTTGCACTCTGCTTCATGTTAAGATTTGACTAGCATTTTAGAAATAGTTTTGGAGTAATCTAAATGGTTATAATCACAATCAGATTAAATTCGGAGTCACAATTGAGTTGTAACTTAATATTATTTGTGGAGATGTTTAACAAAAGATATCCAAACTGAGGCACTTTGATGTATGTGTTTTCGTTTGTTTTTCTCTCTTTTATTTTAGGAGTTGCTAACTTGTCGATCATTGTATACTTCCCCTATTTAAATAAATCTCCCTCCCGAATCAGATCAATGATTCGAAAAGGAGATGAACCGAATAAAAATGGACATACGTCAATGCGACAAACAAGAGAAAACACAAAACGTGGAGAACATATGTGTGGTAAACCTCGCAAGGATAGGTTAAGAGTGTCCGTCCAAACAAGATCGAGCGAAAACACCTTAAACCGATATCCTCAAAAGAATACCTATGTAGACTACTCATAACCAAAGATTCAGGTGTACGTGCCTGTTCTGAGGTCAAGAACACTCCCAAGGGGTCGTATCCCACTTGGTTAATTACATCTTAGGGGGGTACCCAAGAATACTCTAGATAAAAGGAGTTTCGCTTAGATTATCATGAACTTGGGGCAATAGGTACTCAAAGGAAGGCTATTCCGTGTGGGAACAATCCCAATGTTTCAAAACTCACGCTAAGCCATCGGACAAAGAGTGCGTCTCTCACATCCCGAATGGGTAGCGACTCATTGACACACGAGGCCCACGAAATAACCTAAATCATATTGACGGGGATATCCAAACACGTCAAAGCACGTTCGGGTCATAATGACAGAGGACAAATCGTCGTATCCCAAATGGGCGACAACTCATCTGTATTGGGCCGTCAAGGTGATATTAACAAAGTCAAGGAGCGACAGGGCTCAAAGGGGCTCAACAAAAAAGATGATAGAGTGATCCTAAAAGGTAGAAGTAATTGGGTCGGGGTACCACAAACCCGTCATCCACAGCTATCAGGACCCTAAGTCTACTTGGTCGTGAAGGTAGTCGACCCAACACATCCTGAGATCCTCGGTCAGCAATCCTTGAATTGCGCCAGTCACGGGAACCTCGATAGCCCTAAGGTCAAAGGAAATAAACTCTATCCTATGACCAAAAGCTGGAGCTCCAAGAGGTGAGACTTATACCTGCTGAAGTGCCAATGATGCCTCAGGAAGAAAAAGAAAGTGGAGGTTCAGCTATAAAGCTGGAAGCGCTCCAACCAAAAGGACTTACACCCCGTCTATGTCAGGGAGCCTTCTAACACCCTAGGTGTACTAGACAACCACCTATAAAGAGGTATGCTGGGCCAGTCAATTTGGAGAAGCACGTGGACTCCTCCTCGGGACATGCAAATATGAATACAGTTATCTAGAGCGATCCTTAAGTATTGTGGATGCCCTATTAATATATGCAGAAAAGTAAATGTTGCAATTTTTAAATCCAGAATATTTAAATCCTAAATTTTAATTATCTTGAATATTTTATTTAAGATTTTCTTAAGTAGAAAAATTATTATTTTAGGTTCCTTAATGAGCCTAAATTATATCGTGAAATCCCAGATCACAGAAAGAAACAAGGAAAACACATGCAAGTGCAAACATGCAATATGATGCAAAAATCAAAACAAACCAAATCAAAATAATAAACAGGCCGGTGCCGCTGAGTCGGCAACATATCCCAGAAAAAAAAGGGCGGCCGGACTCCTCATATACACCCCTGGTCCCAATTCTATACATTAATATAAAATGCAGAATTAAGATACGGGGCACAAACATCTGCTCCTGGTCCACTCCATGTGGTTCCCGCGCCAAATGCCTCGGAACCCGTGCCTGAATCTTATTTCTGCTACAGAACTCTCCTAGACTCTAAAAGTATATAGAGAAAAGAAAAAAACTCAATCCTGCATGAAAACAAGTGTCAGCAAGAAAACTTACATGCAAATAACGTATCATGAGCCATGCTTTAAAAGTGGGGGAGCTAATAGCACCTGTAAGCAAAAGGGTCAGAAATCATTACTTGCTCCCCCCATAACGGTGCATGTGTGTGTGTATATAAATAAACATGACTTTCTGTAGAAAAACGCCCTTACACACTACCACACGTATGCAACATGTAGTCACATCACAAGCACAATGCAGAAGAAAGATGTCTGGCTAGGGCAACTCATTCAACAAAGAATAATAGTCAGACATCAAAAAGACTACCTAAGCACCCTAAATTCTACCATAGCACACCATCTAACGAAAAGTGCGTCAACCTAGTATCTAAGTGCGGGGTAGGTCTGAGCATAGTATAACTTTGACGAGGTCGTCATACCGACCCCATTCTAAAGATCCGAAGAATCTAAAAGGTGTTACGAAAAGTGGTGACACAAGTTAGATCTATTAGATCTTTAGCACAATCATACTCGTGTCAATCCCGATGACTTAACTCGCATTGCTCACTGTGATCAACCCAACAAACAATGCTCGTTAAGACATTGCGACCGACACGGGGTCACTCTCCTGACGAGTCTGGCTCGCTATCCATGCAAATATGCAAATGCAAATGCAAACAGTCATGCGACAGAAGTGATGAGTGTATCGTGAGACAGTGACTCAGAAAAAGGTGGGCATGCCGTGGAGGTAACGACCCGAACAAATGGGTGTACCGTAGCGGCAGTGACCCGAAGAGGTGTGTCGAGGCGACAGTGACCAAAAGTGATGGGCGTGCTGTAGTGACAGCGACCAGAAGGTGTGCCGAGGAGGCGGTGACCAAAAGTGATGGGCGTGCCGTAGCGGCCGCGACCCGAAAAAGTGCAACACAAGTAAATGATAATGATCATGCAAACTAACACATACCAGATGCAACATGCAAACAGACAATCATGCGATATAATGCAAAAGCAAACAAACATGCAGGTGATCAGTCGACCGGACCGTGGTGGCCGGTCGAACCAAAGTGATCGGTCTACCGAGCCGGAGCGACAGTCAAACCAAAGTGAGACACTCATCGGGCTGGGGCAGCCGATCAAAGCGAAGTGAAATGTTTGTCGGGCCGGGGTGACCGGTCGGAGCGAAGTAAGATGGCTCGCCAGGCCGAGGCGGCTGATTAGAGCGAAGTGAGAGGCTCATCGGCCTGGGGCGGCTGGTTGAAACTAAGTGAAATGCTCATCGGACCGGAGTAGCCGATCGAAGCAAAGTGAAATGCAACATGCACCAAACAAAAATGCAATATGCAACAAACCAACATGCAAGTAGCAAATCGGGCTCATGCTAACGACCTCACCTGGGAGACCTAAGGTTTAGACCCTTGGATGTGCGGCACCGCCGCCTCTTGCTGTGGTGAGGAAATGTAGGGAGTTTCTCCCCGGATCTCTGAGGGGGAAACTCTCCACGACATCGCGAAATAGGATAGTTACAAAGTTTTTCCTATTTTTGCGAACTCCTCCACACTTTGCAAAGCGAGTCAGCTACAAAGCTTATTACGCTTTTCCAAGTCCGACCTCCTAACTTCTCCAAGTAAAGCTAGAGAATCCATAGCAAGGACAGTAAGAGACTTCGACCCATCGGGATTTGTGCTAAGACTCACAACAAAGGGAGACACTCAGCTCTACGGAGGGGTATTTGACCACGCACAGGAAGTCCTAACCTAAAGGCTGACTCTAGGAAATCCAACGATCCATTACGCAGGCATGTCGTTGTGTTGACCCACACCGGTGCACACACCCAGTGTAGGCGATCGAACTCACACGCCTGGACTCCACTATTCATAAGGCTGACTATAAGACAGGGAATCTCACCATCCTGACGGTTGCAGATGCCTTTTCTTTGCTTGCTCCAAGCTGTCGGCGTCCGGTCCGTACTCCAGTGCGCCTCTTAGAACGTGCACATGACAACAAAAAGATAGGAGATTGTGTGGTATGCAAAGCAACAAAAAAATAATAATTTTGGCATATTTAAAAAAAATATAACCAAAATATACGTTCGCGAGGGAGGTTGCTTGATAACGACGAAGGAGGGGAACCCACAAGGTAAAAGACGCACACACTTCCTCGAACAGCGACAACGCTTGCTGTCCGACGACGTCGAAGTGCTCCGACGAAGTATCTGGCCCCCAAGAAGGTAAAATAGCGAGGTGAAGGAGTTAGCTCGCCGGCGGTGCGCACTGAGAGCGAAAGAAACACGGAGGAGAGCCCAAAATCTGAAGCTCTCATCGTTGATTTTCTTTTGTATAAATTCGACGCTGGCCAGGAGGGAAGCCGGCGAGGAGGAAGAATCCCAAGGTGGCCGACCAAGAAGAAGAAAGAGTAGGAGAGATGTTTGATCGGCTGCTGGAGGAGCTTCGACGGCCGTAGGGGAGTCGGCGGCGAAGAGCTTCGCCGGTGAGAGGAGCTCCGACGTCGGACGCGAGGAGGCTGGGTAGGCTTCACGGACCGGAGAGAGAGCAGGCAGATTCGCGAAATAAATGGAGAAGGAGCGCCGCCGTGGAGGGAGGAGACGCCGACGAGCTCGCCGGCGGTGTCGCCGGCCATGGGTCGGGGGCGAGATTCGCGAAGGAGGAAGTGGCGGCTAGGTTTCAGATGGAAGCAATAGGGATAGAGGGAGGAGAGGCGTGAGTTTTGAGTTATATATGTATATATATATAAAAGATATTATATATAATATAATAATAATAATAATTATATTATTATAATTATCGTTCGCCTATTCTTCTCCTGTGCACGTCCTCGCAGCGAAGTGGAAGTCATTCTTGGTTAAAATCGACGTTCCAGACGCGTTGGCGTAGTTTGTTTCGTCATTCAGGGTCATCCATACCACTTTTTTTTACTATCGTGCTCAAAACAATAATTTACACATTTTTACCCCGCCTGCAAAACTGTAGCAAAGTGGACATCTTTCGTAAGTGAAATCAACGTTTCAAACACACTGGTTGGGTCCGTTTCATCATCTGGGGTCATCTGGACCACTTCGTCAAGTGATCGGGCCAATTCAAGCCAAAATCGCGTGCGACGCGCCACATAATATTTTTTTGGTCTCATCAGAGTCGTCTGACATGCCAAATACCGACCGGCCTTCACCTAAGTGAAAGTCANGTCATCTGGACCACTTCGTCAAGTGATCGGGCCAATTCAAGCCAAAATCGCGTGCGACGCGCCACATAATATTTTTTTGGTCTCATCAGAGTCGTCTGACATGCCAAATGCCGACCGGCCTTCACCTAAGTGAAAGTCATAGCTTAGCAGAATGACCCCGACTATGTGCTCCTCAACACGCGTCGAAAAGGTCTTGGGTAGGTGTCTGAACTATCAGACATCACGGACAAACCGTAAACTATCCTGAGTCATGCGGGTAGACACCTACACTCGTGACATAAAAAATTGATGCCAAGAGTATGCTATTTGCAGATGATACGATCTTGTTTGGTGCAACCTCTGTTAAAATAAGTGAAGCATAAAGCAATGATGACAATTTATACGATAAGATCTTAAGATTATTAGAAATTTTGCTTTAATATATGATCTTAAATATTACTGGGTTTGGGATGGATAATTATGAGTCCATATTGCTAGAAGATCACATTTCATCTTGTTGTGACAAGTATTTTGGATCAATTAAACATAAGTATGGTTACATAATTATTAGAGTTAACAAGGGATTGTCAAAATAAGGATGCACCTCAATTGTAATTTGTGAGACAATATCATAGAGATTTGAAGTAAATTTTTATATTTGTATTAGATCTTATCTCTTTATGGATCTTAGTCTTGGATGATAGATTTCCCACTTATAGCCAAGTTGACTGTTACTAAAATATTTAGATGTATTCGGCAAATTAGAGTGGATAGATTATGAAATATTATACAACTAGGACAATTGTACCAGCACCAGTAAAGGATTAGGTAGCGGTAAATTTGATTTGGGGGTTGGCCATATACAAAGAACGGTAGAAGATGCACCAATAAAGCGGGTGAATACATTCATGTGGAAGTATGAGGAAGCAGAAGCAAATGTAACATGTTAGTTACGATGTATGGAGAATAATCATTCATACAGTAAGCTTTGATAATAAAGCCGAGGCTAATAATAATGATGATGTTGTCTGGGCATTTTGTATTGCAGACTTGAATTTTGAATTTTTTTTTTTTGGTTGTAGTCCTCTGTTTTTGAAACCTCATGGGCACCTTTTGTATTTTGTTAAGGCTACTTTTGTTCTTTCATTAACTTTATTGGTAGTTTTATGACAATAAGCAATTTGTCAGCTATTTATTGGCAAAGAGGTAGCAAATTGTTAGAAGTTTTTTAGCATTTTGTTATTTTTTTCTACAGTATATATAAATTAATTTTGAGATGCATGATAGATTTGTAATTTGGGTGCAGCAAAGCTGGGGTTGACTGGTGAAAACATATATCTCTTGTACAATTACAAATGTAATAGCGTATTTCACACACGATATCCCGGGGACAAGTGTGCCCTTAAAATGAAGCTAGCATACTCTGCAACACAGTTAATTCATTTGGATTCTTTACCAGCATATAGGATTTCGGACAGAGGAAATTTTCATTGCAATGGTTAGTTCTAGACTCACCATGCATGTTAATCTCAAGGTTGACTTTAGTAAGCGACATTATTCTCATAATAAACAATGCTATTTGAATCATTAATATGTTTGTTATAGTTCTTCTTTGAATATCCGCTCCACATCATAGTGTTAAAAGTTCAGTATGTAATGAAGTCAATTTTACTTGTTATTTCTTAATATCGACATTATTTTGTTTGTTTCTGCAGTTCTTCCTTTTAAATCTTGCAATATTATTTATTTATATTTCATTTTTTTATGCTTATTTTCTTCAGCTGCGACTAGTACAAGTGATGTTCCATCGTATGAGAAAATCAACTTTCTAAAACTGCAGAATGGGAGGTACAATTTTATTTATGTATTCATCAATACATTTGTTTATCTTTTTAGTAAATACATGTTGAACAATCCATATATATCTTCTCCAAGTGATTATTTTGTCTTTTCACTATCTAGAGATGCTAGGGCATTATCAGGTATCCTTAAAATGTTATGATTTGTATCTTTGTTCTTTCTAAAGATTGCTGGAGGGTGACTTGGAGCATATTCATTGTGAGTTTTCTTTTTTGTAAGGGTGTTAAGTGGAAAATTTCTGTGCGTCAAAGGACTCAATAGTGAAGTAGTGCTAACTGATAAAGTTCATGTGCGTAAACAACTAAGTACTTGATGCAAAAAGTCAACATTGAGATTGAAGTCTTCCAATTTGAATTTATTTACAATCTTCATCATTAGAAGTCGGGCGGCCAACAAATCGAGCCGAGCCGAGCATGACTATGTTCAGGTTTGTGCTCAAGCTGAGCTCGAGCTTAAATCGAGTTTTTGTGTTTTTTGTTTAGCTTGTTTCATTTGTTGTTCTAATTGATTGAGCTCGGTTCATGTTCATTTCATATGATGATAATTGAGTCATTTTCGAGTGGCTTAACGAGTAGTATTATAGAGCTAATTGATTTTTGATCAAATGATATTTATCAAACAAATTAAAGTTAGTGTTGTCGAGCTATTTCTTTTTTAACTAAATAGTTTTTTTCCAACAAACTAATGAGTAATATGATTGAGATACTTATTTTCTAATCAAACGAGCTTTATCGAGCTTATAAGGGAGTTACTTGTCAAACTTACAAGAATAAACGAGCCTTTAAACGAACATGCTACTAAATAAATAACTAAAATAGTATTCAAAAGCATAAAATAAGCGGACAACTAAACAAACATCCTTTTATTTTGTTTTATGTATTATGATTTAAAAACTAATTTAATTTAATATAGATAAGCCTTAAATTGAGCTTTAATTGAGTTTATTTACGAACTTTAAATTAAGCTTTAATCGAACTTATTCATAAGCATTAATTCCGAGCTTATTCACGAGGTTAATCTTGAACTTTAAATGAAACAATTCATTGAGCTTCGAGCTTGTTCTTGAGCTTTAAATGATGTTGTTCGTGATTATAAACGAATCTAATATGAAGTTATTCAAGCTTCATTTAACAATTGAGTATTTATAATTGTGTTCTAATTTGTTTAATAAGTTAATCAAATGAGTATGAACGAGTTCTTATTGAACCAAGTTACGAGTGGCTTATTGAACGCTCGATTCGTTTGCAACACTAATTAGAAGTTCATTTTCATGCATGAAAATGAAAACTGGAAACATTATCTAATACTTAGAAGCATTAGGTTCTACATGGATTCCATTGTGCAGCTCTAAGAGATGATCTTTATCGCATACCTCATTGGCTAACTAGGCTATGTAATATGGTAAACAATGTGGAGCCACAACTAATTGTGGGATCAATCAACCAATTACATGCTCTTAATGGTTAACTTGCAATTCTGGGTAGATGGGCTTACCTTGAAGCAAACTTCCATATTCCTTTCCCTATTGAAGTGTTGTTTCTACCCGCCACATTGGAAAGGCATCCCTCATAGTATTTGGGTTGAGCACTAAGAGATGCATCACTCATTAACATGGCTTCGACGTGCTTACAAAATTGCTCAATGCCAATCCAGCATTCAAGCTTGCAGTCATTAAGAAAAATTTCATCTCCTATTTTATGCAATCTATCTAGCAGGAAATTGACAGCCTTTTGGAAATTGAAGGTGTTTTAGGCACAACATTGTCGATGTAGGCGTGAATTTGGTTATTAAAATTTTAAACTCTTTTTTGATTGCAATATCAATTTCAATTCACCCAAAGGCTATTTCATAGCACAAAATAGATGCATAAGCAAATAATAAATGTGAAAAGTAAATAATTATACATATTTATTATGATTTAGCATGTAAACTAGTGAACATCATCTTTTTAAGTATTGGCTCCTTTTTGGGAATTGCATTATAATCCTTTTTTGTAATCACACACGGATAAGCAGATTGAAATCCTTTCCTTCTGTTTTTCAGGAGGTAAAACTTTAGTTCTTTGAAGGCAAGGAGGCTGACAGTCCTAGAGCCAATTCGGGCTGACTAGCAACTACTAATGAAGATTGTAAGGATTTATAGCAGTACAATGGCGCACAGATATTATAAAAGGCTGAAAGAAAGAGAAGGAAGAACTATATATAATTGAAATAAGAAACTTCCTCTAATAGTTTCTACAAATTGATCCAGTGGGGCCCATGTGGCCGGTGGTCTAGGCCACCTAATAGGGACAAAATTCCACACTCCCCCTCAAATTAGTTCCCAGATATTGTAAAGACTCAACTTGGTATTCAAATCATTGAAGCTGCCTTGAGGTAAGGATTTAGTGAAAACATCTATGACTTAAATATGAGTTGGAATGTAGATTTAAGGGTTTATTTAAGACAACTGCACTTGTTTGAAAAAACAGTTGTGAAACTGCTGCTAGGAGAAGCAATTGTCAGGATAAGCTGCTGTAGTATGTTTGGATAGTTTAATGGTGAATCTATTGTGTTGCAACTATTTCTAAAATAAATACTTTAATGCCCTTGTAGAATATAACTGTAAGTGCATAATTTCATAAATAATTTAAACATAACGCCACAACTAAACTTTAAAATATTACAAAAAGTCATAAGTCTTAAATTTTACATTAAAAGAGATACATCACTCAACACTAATACAATAACAACAACAACAAAGCCTTGATCCCACAATTAGTTGTGGCTCCACATTTTTTACCATATTACATACTCTAGTTAGCCAATGAGGTATGCAATAAAGATCATCTCTTAGAGCTGCACAATGGAATCCATGTAAAAAATAATGCTTCTACGTAAGAATTAGATAATGTTTCCTGTTTTCATTTTCATGCATGAAAATGAACTTCTAATTAGTGTTACAAACGAATCGAGCGTTCGATAAGCCACTCGTAGCTTTGCTCAAGAAAAACACCGCTTAGATTGAAAGAAAAATTTTATAAGATGGTGGCGAGACCTGGAGTGCTCTATGGTGCTTAATGTTGGCCTTTAAAAGAGAAGCATAATGCTAATTTAAGTGTTACTGAGATGAGAATGATTGGGTGGACGAGTGGCTTTACACTTAGAGACAAATGTGAAATGAATATATCCGTGATAGGGTTTGTGTAGCTCCAGTGACGAACAAAATTAGAGTCTCTTTAGATGGTTTGGTCAGGTAACAATTTAGTGAAAACATCTATAACTTAAATATGAGTTGGAATGTAGATTTAAGTGTCTATTTAAGACAACTGTACTTGTTTGAAGAAACAATTGTGAAGCTGCTGCTGGGAGAAGCCATTGTCAGGAGAAGATGTTGTAGTCTGTTTGGATAGTTTAATTGTGAAACTATTGTGTTGTCGCGCTTCTGCGGCTCCCGACTCGTTCGTTCGACTCTTTCACGCTGGAAGACTTTTGCGTCATGTGACGTCACTTCTTCATCATGCGTCTTCCATTGTCAGCTATGCCTCCTGCGGTCTCCTGCAGCTCCGACTTCTGCAGCTTTGCACTCGCGTCCGTCCTGTGAACTACTCGCAGTCCAGACTCAAGTAGCTTGCCGCTGTTCAACTCCCTTCTATGGCTATTGCTCATTCTCAACCACCGATTATTTCAATTTTAAACCTTGGGAAGACTTCTTTTGTTGATATGGTTGGCTCTATGGGATCAGATCAGGTTTTCCATTAGGTTTACCATGAATCATTCGAAGGCCAGGAGGATTGCAACCTTATCAAGAAGACGGGTATGAAGAGTGACAAACTGACTCTTCTCTTCTTTGATGTTGAAGTTTTCAACCTGGTTAACAAGTTCAAATTCACCCTCATTGGGAAGTTCCAATCAGGAGATCCCAAAATAGAAATTGTTCGAAAGGTTTTTAAAGATCTCAAACTATTGGGACTTTGGAAGGTTGACCTCTTTGATGGGAGACATGTGATGTTACAATTTTCTAAAGTGGAAAACTGCCAAAATATTTTCCAAAAAATTTATGCCAATAAAGGGAAAATGTATGAAACTGCTTAAGTGGTCTCCTGAATTTGACCCCAGCCAAGAATCACCTATAGTTTTAATTTGGTTTAAACTATCTGACCTAAAGTTGCACTACTTCAACCATCAAGTTTTCTACTCTATTCGAGCTGTATTAGGGAAACTTATGAAATTGGATACACCCACCTTCAATCTAATCAGACATTCGGTTGCAAGAATTCTTGTTGAAAGGGATATCACCCTCCCTGATGTGGACGAAATATGGCTTGGTACTACCCGTAATGGATATTGACATCCAATTATAGCAGAACAAAGACCCTCCTACTGCAATCACTGTAAACTATTTGGGCACACCCCTGTCAAATGCTTCAGGCTTCACCCACATTTGAGATTGGCAGGTCCTAACAACAACATCCATATGAATGAAAATATAGCAGACACTGCTAATCTTTCAGAAATATTGAATGAGAATTTGACTCATAAGGCTACTCCTCACCAACCAGACCAACAGCTTCCGCCTACTGTTGTTGAGGCAGCTCTTCTTCAGATTATAAATTCTATGAATTTTGTTGCAGCAGATGCTAACAGAAGTGTCTTGGAACCATCTATTGCAAGAGAAGAGGGTTCTCAAGTTATGGAGGAGTGTCAGGATTAAGGTGTGTTGCAGGCTGAGTCAGATCAACAGTTTACCTCCATCGAAGATCTACATATTGTTCACACAGGACTACTTCTGGCAGATGATTGACAAGTTTACAAATCTAGGAAGAAGAAAAAATGAATGCCAAATCTCAGTAACTCTTAGGATGACTATATACTAAAAAAATTAAACACTTTTTTTTTGTAAAGTCTTGGTTCGGCTTCCTCTTTTTGGCATGCGAGCCTCTATTTCTATGCACGCAAGCACACATTTCTTCTAGTCCCTTCTTCCTCTTCGACGCCACACGGTGAAAAACCTACTCAACTTCGACATTGAATGGTAGAATCATGTTAGCACGACTCTTGAGGCAAGCTTAGAGATGTGGACATTTGAAAAGGAGGGGCTCGCAGTCAAAGGTCATGAAGACTTGGTTAACAGGAGCAATTCGATATGGGATCATAATCATGTCGGCCATTTTTTTAACCTTCGTGTTATGAAAAAAGTGGTGATTTTGTGATTTTGAAAATAATTTAAATATGAATATAACCCTTTTGATTTTTAGAAGTAACATTTTAATTTCAAAATAGGTGAGACCAAACGGTTCTCATATTTTAAGTAGTTTAGATGATTGAATATAATACTACAAGTAATACACTTATCCCGAATGATAAATATATCACTTGTAATAAGGATTCAATCACCTAGACCAAAGAATTTGTGATATCCGTTTTAGTTTGCGAAATATTTTTATAAAAAAGGCCAACAAGTTTCCCTATATAACATAAAAAATTAGATGGAGCTTATTTTATCTGGGTTCCAGGTTCCCTATGGAGGCAAGCCCCTATAGTTAATTACATCTTAAATGATCGAAATCACTTAAGAACATTCTCGATTAAGATCAGATAGTTTTGCTTTCAAGATTTCAAAGTTTAAGTTTTCACCATTGGACATGGGAAAATCAAATGGAAATAGTTCAAAATAGGAATAAAATATTTAAGGAATCCAAAGGGAAGAAAAATAGGGGATATCATAGATCTGGGGAAAACCCCGGTGAACTCCCAATATGTATTTGAAATGATTTAATTTGATATTTCAATCCTACAAATTATTTAGGATTTAGGACTTATGTTTGCACAATATCAGATTGTACAAATAGCTTAAAAAGATAAGAGGATTTACATCGTACCGCACGGTAACCTCAAAATCCTAAAGTGTTAGGACTAATAATTGTACAACAGAGTTATACAAAAAGTCTAAAGAGTGATCCTATGAGTTGTTATTTAAACTAAAGAAGGTGATAGATGATGTGAATGTGTTTAGCTGCTGCAGGTCCACCTTGAAGTTGTTCCTCGTCGTGCTGTCCACGATATTCGCTCCAAACTCTTCGCAGTAACATCTCCTGGTTTAGTTTGAGTTTTGAAAAAGCACCTAACCACTAGGTTATTCTATACTAAGACATAGCGTATCGAAGTAATTAAGCATGCAGTGTGAAAGAAAAGTAACAATGTACTGTACAGAGAAGAGGAAGGACATTATAATATGCTGGGAAAATAATATAACAGGCTATGAAAACAATATAACATGCTTTGGGATAAAATGCTGCAATATAAATTAAACCTGTATACTTGGTAGGTTCATTGTTCCTTCAAGTTTAGCTATTATGCACTGTGTAAAAGAAGAAAGTATGACCTGAAAAAGACTTAACAGAAACAGGTAAATCGTAGGAAAAAAACAAACAAATAAAATGAAATACAAAATCACATATAATTGAACAAGAATAGAAAATTTATATGTGATATTGGAATGTCCCTAATTACTAGGAGGATTCGAGTGTAAGACAAACTCAAATCCCGGAGGATTGGGTTTCAATTTTGGTCAAGTTAATGTAAAATTTCATTATTTGATTTATTTAAATCAGTCATGAACCACAATCTAGTGCACCCTCGTGCCTAGTGTCATAGTTATCTCATGAATTGGGGTCAGATGTCTGGCTTCTTAGGATCATTTGAAAATTAGGAGGATGGATTCTCTCAAGGTGTGCTCTTAAGATCTAGGATGCCTACACTTTAGTTTGAACCTGAGATGTTCTGAAGTGTCTAACTTCAACTAAATGTCTTTCAACTAACTCTCAAACCTCTTTAGATTAAATTTAGCTCACCATCAAGCTCCTAAAACCTAGGGGGGTAAACCTATAGTTTTAGCAGAAGGGTTGTGAAGTGTGCTTCAAACCTAATTAGAACAATTGGATTTAAGTTTATTCAAAATTTAAGGGACCTAAGTGCAGGTCTATTAATTCTTCTAATCCATGTCCCTAATTGTTATCTAAACTCTCAATTTCTTCCAACCCCTAAATATTCTTTCAATTTACAATTTTATCTTTCATATGCAAAAAGGAATGGTAGATGATTCACTATTCTGTCCTCATTTAGGTTTTATCGCCTCGAAGATACAAATCTTATCTTTAATTTTCTCTCCCTTTCTCTTTCCCTCATATTTCCCTTAAGACTGTGAATCATTTTTGAATATAAAAAATTCTCACTTTTAACTTGACCGTTGAAAAAAGAAAACAAAACGAACGAAAAGGAGACCGATTCATTTTTTAAAACTAAGCCAAATCAGTGAAACTTAATAAAATCATGAATGTATCAGTCTAAAACGTTTAAATTCGTTAAAAAGAAAATGATCGGATTAATCCCGAGAAGGATATCCTTTCCAAGTGACAATTAAGGATTTCTAAACCCAACATGAGTTCAGTTTATATCAAACTCGTGATTTCTCGAAATAATGTTTCTAGCAATCTTCATATGTCATAAAACAAGAAAGACTAAACCATAAAGAATAACTCTCTTTTTAAATTCTCAAATTTATGCCAATACCAATCTCCTTTAACTTTATCTTTAATAAAAAAAATCCATTTTTCCCCTTTTTTTTATCTCATAAACATGAAATTATCCTTGTAAATATCCATGACCAAGGCAATAGAAAGAGACAATCACCAACCTAATTTATTCCACAAAGAGATTACATGTTAAAGCTTACGGGTAAGGCTAAAAGAGAGGGGAGGACTCACGGGTAAGGCAAAAAGAGAGGAGAGCTTCACGGGTAATGCACCAAGGAACACAACCAAACTCCAAATCTAGCTCATGGGTAAAGCCAGTCCGAGGACAGTCCTAAAGGTTATGAACACCAAGTGAGGCTCACGACCAAACAACAAACCAAAGCCTATTAAACCAACAAAACCATCAAACCATCTTCTCAACAATGCCAACTCGAACCCAAAAAGAAGGGGAAAACCGAGCCCCAAGGAATGATCTAAACAGTAGAATGTGTAGGAGCTAGCATAAATCATTAAAAGGAGCCCAAACCGAGCCCAAGAAAAGAGCCAACCGAGCCCAACACAAGGGGCAAACCCAGGCCTAAGAAATAATCCCAACATTAAAATATTTCAGCCCCCATAAATCACCAAAAGGAGCCCAAACCGAGCCCAGCACAAGGGGCAAACCAAGGCCCAAGAAATAATCCCAACAGTAAAACATTTCAATCCCCATAAATCACCAAAAGGAGCCCAAACCGAGCCCAAGAACATGACCAACCGAGCCCATCACGAGGGGCAAACCAAATCCATCGAAAAGTGAGCAAAACAGAGAAGTATTCCAGATAGATCAAACTCACTAAATGAGTCCAAACAAAGCCATAAAAAATCAGATTTTATAAGTTCTCAGACTTTTTTTTTTAAAATAAATTTCTTGCACTCCATCCTATGTTTTAAGCATGAATTGATGACATGAAATACATAAGTGTAATAAATACTTAAAGCCCAAATATTTCTCAGTATTGAAATGGATTATAGCACTTCTTTGATTCTAAAATAACAAGAATAAAAGACATCAACATTTCATTTCAAAATTATTTTCGAACAGAGGGAAACAAGGAAAGCAAGAAGTGAGCCTCAAATATGGTTTTCTAACTCTTAAAAGTAATTTCCAGCCTATATTCCATCAAGGGGCAGCAAGAGAAGCAAGATGTGAGCCACAAACATAATTTTCCAACTCTTAAAAGTAATTTCCAACATATATTCCATCAAGGGGCAACAAGAAAAGTAAGATGTGAGTCCCAAACATAATTTTCCAACTCTTAAAAGTAATTTCCAGCATATATTCCATCAAGTGTCAGCAAGAGAAACAAGATGTGAGCCCCAAACATAATTTTCAAACTCTTAAAAGTAATTTCCAACATATATTTCAACAAGGGGATAACAAGAGGAAATAGAACACAAGCCCAAATACATCTTTCAGCACATACAAATCATTTCTAACAAATATTCTGACGAGGGGCAGCAAGAGGAAATGAAACATAAGCCCTAACCATGCTCTTTTCAAATGTATTTCTAAAAAGTAAAATGCATTCCAAGACCACGCTAGCCATGTTTTCAAGTTCTTTAAGTAAGGAAAGTAAAGATGATCCATATATGTATGTTTCATGTCTCACTATCTAAGCAAATACTCATGCTTAAGCTTCAAAATAAATTTTCATATTTCATGCCATCCGAAATGATTTAAAATAGAGGAGATGAGAAGAATACCTTTTTAGTGTAGACTTAAAGCAAAACACTAAAATAAGATTGAAGAAAGCACCACAAAAATTTCTCCTGAAAGCCTCACGCAAAAGCTTTTCTCGGATTTCTAGTTATCCAAGCCGCAAATCATTCGAACGACAGAGAGGAAGGAAAACTTCTTTCGAACAACAGAGAATGAATAAATCCGTTTGCTAACCGTGAAAGAGGAAGAAAGAAAATGTCAAATTTCTTCTAAAAATTCTTCTCTCAAGAACACTCACTTTTTTACCAAAAGAAAACTTCTTACAATCCTTCACATACAGACACCAACTATTTCTCAGGAAGCCAAAAAACAAAGAAAAGAAAAAAAGAATCTCGATCGTTTGCTGCCCTAGCCTACCAATCGAGCGAGAGAAAGGAATCGACACCATAAATGAGGAGAACGTATAACCTCGAAAAGGAAAAGGGTCGGCCAGGTGGAATTCCACAATTGGGGGGCTGCTCGGTCGAGCAGAGCTGGAGGAGGCGAGCTGGGTATGCGAATCGACAGAGGAATGCCGCGTGTGAGAGAAGAGATGCATGAGATGAGGCAGACTCGACAGCCATTGCCCCGATCTCGGGCTTGGGTGCGGCCGAGCAACCCCCTAATTGTGAAATTCCACCTGACCGACCCTTCTCCTTCTCGAGGTTATACGTTTTTCTCATTTATGGTGTCGATTCCTTTCTCTCGCTCTATTGGTAGGCTAGGGCGACAAACGATCGAGATTCCTTTTTTCTTTTCTTTGCCTTTTGGCTTCTTGAGAAATAGTTGGTGTCTGTGTGTGAAATTTGCTAAAAAAGGGAGTGTTCTTGAGAGAAGAATTTCTTAGAAGAAATTTGACATTTTCTTTCTTCCACTTTCACGATTGGCAAACAGATTTATTCATTCTCTGTTGTTCGAAAGAAGTTTTTCTTCCTCTCTGTCGTTCGAAGGATTTGCGGCTTAGGGAACTAGAAATCCGAGAAAAACTTTTGCGTGAGGCTTTCATGAGAAATTTCTGTGGTGCTTTCTTCGATCTTATTTTAGTGCTTTGCTTTAACTCTACACTAAAGAGGTATTCTTCTCATCTTCTCTATTTTACATCATTTCAGATGACATGAAATATGAAAATTTATTTTGAAGCTTAAGCATGAGTATTTGCTTAGATGGTGAGAAATGAAACATATATATATGGATCATCTTTACTTTCCTTACTTGAAGAACTTGAAAATATGGCTAGTGTGGTCTTGGAATGCATTTTACTTTTTAGAAATACATTTGAAAAGAGCATGTTTAGGGCTTATGTTTCATTTCCTCTTGCTGCCCCACGTCAAAATATTTGTTAGAAATGATTTGTATGTGCTGAAAGATGTATTTGGGCTTGTATTTAATTTCCTCTTGCTACCCCTTTGTTGAAATATATGTTGGAAATTACTTTTAAGAATTGAAAAATTATTTTTGGGGCTCACATCTTGCTTCTCTTGCTGCCCCTTGATGGAATATATGCTGGAACTTACTTTTAAGAGTTGAAAAAATTATGTTTGGGGCTCACATCTTGCTTTTCTTGCTGACCCTTGATGCAATATATGTTAGAAATTACTTTTAAGAGTTGGAAAATTATGTTTGGGGCTCACATCTTGCTTCTCTTACTGCCCCTTGATGGAACACAAGCTGGAAATTACTTTTAAGAGTTGGAAAACCATGTTTGAGGCTCACTTCTTGCTTTTCTTGTTTCCCCATGTTCGAATATAAGTTGGAAATGAAATGTCGAGGTCTTTTTTTCTTGTTATTTTAGAATCAAAGAAGTGCTATAATTCATTTCAATACTGAGAAATATTTGGGCTTTAAGTATTTATTACACTTATGTATTTCATGTCATCAATTCATGCTTAAAACATAGGATAGAGTGCAAGAAATTTATTTAAAAAAAAATATGAGAACTTATAAAATCTGATTTTTTATGGCTTTGTTTGGACCCATTTAGTGAGTTCGATCTATCTGGAATACTTCTCTGTTTTGCTCCCTTTTCGCTGGATTTGGTTTACCCCTCGTGATGGGTTCGGTTGGCCATGTTCTTGGGCTCGGTTTGGGCTCATTTTGGTGATTTATGGGGGCTGAAATGTTTTACTGTTGGAATTATTTCTTAGGCCTTGGTTTGTTCCTTGTGCTGGGCTCGGTTTAGGCTCCTTTTGGTGATTTATGGGGCTGAAATATTTTAATGTTGGGATTATTTCTTAGGCCTCGGTTGGCCCCTTGTGCTTGGCTCGGTTGGCTCTTTTCTTAGGTTCGGTTTGGGCTCCTTTTAGTGATTTATGTTGGCTTACATACTCTACTATTTAGATCATTTCTTGGGGCTCGGTTTTCTCCTTCCTGTTGGGTTCGAGTTGGTCTTGTTGAGAAGATGGTTTGGTGGTTTTGTTGGTTTAATAGGCTTTGATTTGCTGTTTGGCCGTGAGCCTCACTTGGTGTTCATAACCTTTAGGACTGTCCTCGGACTGGCTTTACCCATGAGCTAGATTTGGAGTTTGGGTGTGTTCCTTGCTGCATTACCCGTGAAGCTCTCCTCTCTTTTTACCTTACCCGTGAGTCCTCCCCTCTCTTTTGTTCTTTCCCGTAAGCTTTAACCTGTAATCTCTTGGTGGAATAAATTAGGCTGGTGATTGTCTCTTTCTATTGCCTTGGTCATTGATATTTACAAGGACAATTTCATGTTTATGAGATAAAAAAAGGGAAAAAAAAGATTTTTTTCATTAAATATGAAGTTAAAAGAGATTGGTATTGGCAAAAATTTGAGAATTTAAAAAGAGAGTTATTCCTTATGGTTTAGTCTTTCTTGTTTTATGACATATGAAGATTGCTAGAAACATTATTTCGAGAAATCACGAGTGTGATATAAATTGAATTCATGGGTTTAGAAATCCTTAATTGCCACTTGGAAAGGATATCCTTCTCGGGATTGATCCGATCATTTTCTTTTTAACGAATTTAAACGTTTTAGACCGATACATTCATGATTTTATTTTAAGCTTCACTGATTTGACTTGTTTTTAAAAAATGGATCGGTCTCCTTTTCGTTCGTTTTGTTTTCTTTTTTTAACGGTCAAGTTAAAAGTGAGAATTTTTTATATTCAGAAATGATTCACAGTCTTAAGGGAAATATGAGGGAAAGAGAAAGGGAGAGAAAATTAAAGATAAGATTTGTATCTTCGAGGTGATAAAACCTAAATGAGGACAGAATAGTGAATCATCTACCGTTCCTTTTTGCATATGAAAGATAAAACTGTAAATTGAAAGAATATTTAGGGGTTGGAAGAAATTGAGAGTTTAGATAACAATTAGGGACATGGATTGGAAGAATTAATAGACCTGCACTTAGGTCCCTTAAATTTTGAATAAACTTAAATCCAATTGTTCTAATTAGGTTTGAAGCACACTTCACAACCCTTATGCTAAAACTATAGGTTTACCCCCCTAGGTTTTAGGAGCTTGATGGTGAGCTAAATTTAATTTAAAGAGGTTTGAGAGTTAGTTGAAAGACATTTAGTTGAAGTTAGACACTTCAGAACATCTCAGGTTCAAACTAAAGTGTAGGCATCCTAGATCTTAGGAGCACATTTTGAGAGAGTCTATCCTCCCAATTTTCAAATGATTCTAAGAAGCCAGACATCTGACCCTAGTTCATATGATAACTAGGACACTAGACACGATGGTGCACTAGATTGTGGTTCATGACTACAACAACAACAACAACAACAACAAAGCCTTAATCCCACTACGTGGGGTC
>NEWO01000275.1:526393-575927 GCA_003013225.1 Phalaenopsis aphrodite | reverse complement strand
ATCTAATCTATTATAAAGATCATTAAAAGCAGTATTTTTAGCGTCACCGATTGTTCTTTTAGACTCTCTGCGGGCCGTTTGATATTTTTTCCAGTTCTCTAAGCTTTTACATTTAAACCAATTTTTATAACATAACTTCTTATATTTTATCTTTTCTTGCACATTATTATTCCACCACCAACTATTTTTATTTGTAAATATTTTTTCTTTTGATTCTCCAAGAATATTTTTTGCTAATTGTTTAATAGTGTTTGTTACTTTATCCCACATCACATTTGCTTCTTCATGAATATCCCAAATTTTGAAATCTTGAATTTTACTCATAAAAATAATTTTATTTGTGTCTTTTAAGTTTCTCCATCTAATTCTGCAATGATGAGTCCTAGTATTTTTTATTTTACAACTCTTAATTTTAAAATCTAAAACTAATAAACGATGTTGGGTATTTAAATTATCACTTGGAATTACCTTACAATCTTTACAATCACGACGATCTCTTCTTCTCATAAGAAAATAATCAATAGATTGTGGTTCATGACTGATTTAAATAAATCAAATAATGAAATTCTTACCTTAACTTGACCAAAGCTGAAACCCAATGCTCCAGGATTTAAGTTTGTCTTGCGCTCAAATCCTCCTGGCAATTGGGGACATTCCAATATGACATATAAATTTCATATTCTTGGTCCTTTATATGTGATATTGTATTTTATTTTATTTGTTTGTCTTTTTCGTACGATTTACCTGTTTCTGTTAAGTCTTTTTCAGGTCATACTGTCCTCTTTTACACAGTGCATAACAACTAAACTTAAAGGAGAAATGAACCTACCAGGTGTACATGTTTAATTTATATTACAACATTTTATCTCAAAGCATATTATATTGTTTTCATAGTCTGTTATATTATTTTCCCAGCATATTATGCTGTCTTTCCTCTTCTCTGTACAGTACATTGTTACTTTTCTTTCACACTGCATGCTTAGTTACTTGGTTACGCTATGTTTTAGTATAGAATAACCTAGTGGTTAGGTGTCTTTTAAAAACTCAAACTAAACCAGGAGATGCTACTACGAAGAGTTTGGAGCGAATATCATGGACAATACGACGATGAACAACTTCAAGGTGGACCTGCAACAGCTAAACACATTCACATCATCTATCAGCTTCTTTAGTTTAAATAACAACCCATAGGATCACTCTTTAGGCTTTTTGTATAACTCTGTTGTACAATTATATGTCCTAACACTTTAGGATTCCTAGGTTACCGTGCGGTACGATGTAAATCCTCCTATCTTTTTAGGCTATTTGCACAATCCGATATTATACAAACATAAATCCTAAATCATAAATAATTTGCAGGATTGAAATATCAAATTAAATCATTTCAAAGAGATAAAGCCAAACAATAGGATAGTTGAGAGTTCACCGGGGTTTTCCTCAGATCTATGATATCCCCTACTTTTCTTCCCTTTGTATTCCTTAAATAATTATTCCTATTTTGAGCTATTCCCATTTGATTTTCCCATATCCAATTGTGAAAACTTAAAGTTTGAAATCTTGAAAGCAAAACCACCTGATCTTAATCGAGAATTTTCTTAAGTGATTTCGATCATTTAAGATGTAATTAACTATAGGGGCTTGCCTCCATAGGGAACCTGGAACCCAGATAAAATAAACCCTATCTAATAAACTCATATCTTTTTAGGCTATTTGCACAATCCGATATTGTGCAAACATAAGTCCTAAATCATAAATAATTTGCAGGATTGAAATATCAAATTAAATCATTTCAAAAAGACAAAGCCAAACAATATGATAGTTGGGAGTTCACCGGGGTTTTCTCCAGATCTATGATATCCCCTACTTTTCTTCCCTTTGTATTCCTTAAGTAATTATTCCTATTTTGAGCTATTCCCATTTGATTTTCCCATATCCAATCGTGAAAACTTAAAGTTTGAAATCTTGAAAGCAAAACCACCTGATCTTAATCGAGAATTTTCTTAAGTGATTTCGATCATTTAAGATGTAATTAACTATAGGGGCTTGCCGCTATAGGGAACCTGGAACCCAGATAAAATAAACCCTATCTAATTTTTTATGTTAGGTAGGAGAACTTGTTGGCTTTTTTTATAAAAATATTTCGCAGACTAAAACGAATGTCACAAATTCTTTAGTTTAGGTGATTGAATCCTTATTACAAGTGATGTATTTATCCTTCGGGATAAGTGTATTACTTGTAGTATTGTATTCAATCATCTAAACTATTTAAAATATGAGACCCGTTTGGTCTCACATATTTTGAAATTAAAATGTTACTTTTAAAAATCAAAAGGGTTATATTCATATTTGAATTATTTTCAAAATTATAAAATCACTACTTTTTTTCAAATCACGAAGGTTAAAAAAACGGCTGACAAATCATTGCTGGACTAGGATAAGGACATTGTGAAGTTTCATTTGATCGACCACCTCTAAACATTGCTTGATGGACACAATAGACCGAACGAAGGAAGGAGCTCTATGTTGGATGAAAGAAGAAGATTGTATAAAGATTAGGGCTGAACAGAAGGTGTTTTCAATCAAGAAACACCTATGAGATCCTCACATCGTTTGACTTGCCAATGTCGAACGAAGGGATCCAATACAAATGACTGAAAGTTTCCTCGACCGATCAAGTTTTTCTATTGTCAAGGATGGAAGCATTAATTTTAAAAAAGACTTTAAAACCTCTGTATCTCTTCTTCTGTGGAGGGGCATTAGATGTAATTGTGCATTTCAAGTATCTTTTATGATTATAAATAGCGGATTTTTTTTGAATAAAAGGTTACATGCTCTCATTCTATTGTTTACTCTTCCTATCATTTTCCTTCCTTCGCTTTACTCCTTGTGCGTGATTTTCTGAACAATTTAGGATTCAACGGGCCTTCTTATTCCTAATTGCAAAAGCCCTAGGTTACCCGCTCGCACTACAAAGCTTGCTAGACTTCGGCTTCGTCACCTGTAGTGACACTGATTCCACCTTTTGAACACGTCACATCGCTCACCTTCTACTCCTTCACTTGAGATGCACACGACTACATCGTTCATCGGGTATGAGAAGCACACGACTCCTCTCCTTCCTCTTCTTACATCCTTCTCACTTGATCTCTACTCTGTCTTACTCTTATCTTTGACTTGAATGAGCCAATCTTGTTCGTCCCTTCCCCTAACTCCTAAAGACTTAATTGCCTTGATATATTTGTTCAAACTGTCATTGCTGTTTTGATTTTTTTTTAGAAGTTATTAAATTCCTCTTTTCTAGATGTGGGTATCAATTTCATATTGAATTTTGATAGAATGAATAACGTTTTCTTAAGTTTGAAACATGTCGTTATCTTGTATTATCTCATTCCTTTAATTCTGAATGATAAAATTATTGCCTCATGATTACCGTTATGATGTTTTCTGTTAGATTTCTCGGGATTTAATTTTAGTTCTATTGCTGCAGTGATATTAGAGGTGTGGCAGTTGAGGGTGTGGAGGGGGAACCCATCAGTCTTACTGAGCCTGTTTCAGAAGCAATTGGCGCTGCTTTCGCTGCGTGGCTATTAGACCAAAAGAAACCAGCTGCTTCAAAGCGCCTTAGGGTTTCAATCGGTCATGATTCACGAATTTCAGCACAAACATTGCAGGTTTATGTTTGATCTTTTATTATTATTGTGACTAAACCATGCTGTGTTTTATGTCATCTAACTGAAGTTTAGCTTATTAGTACTTTGGCTTGTATTGTCATTGATGTGCTGCACACATAAGATAAAATTTTATTTGGAAGTAGAAGTTGGGGAGAAACTTGTTTGTTGCTGCATATTTTCTTATAGAGGAATCCTCCTTTTTTCCTATCATTGTTTAGCCACCGTGTACAAGCTCCTCAAGTTATGCAGGCATTTGAGGAAAGGACCAAAATTGCCCCTTACTATTTGTGAGAGCCTATTTTAGTTCAAGACTATATAAAAGGCTTGAAGTAGTTCCTAGATTTGTTAAACAGGGACCAAAATAGTTTTTCCATAAAAACTAACATAAATTTAAGTTAATGGTGTTAAAAAAACGGCAGTTTAGGAAAATATATTTCTTTCTTGAATTTTAAATAATTCTAATTTTTTTTCTTATCTTATTTCATTTTGTACAATAATTGATTTTGCAGATAACAGGAGTGGATTAGGCTATTAGAGATTAAATAATTTTGTTTAATTTTTTGGTTATTCTGATTCTATTTAGGGTGTAAACGAGTCGAGTCGGCTGACAAGCCTACTCGAGCTTGACTCGATTATAGACTCACGAGTTAGGCTTATCAAGCTCCAACTCGAGCTAGAACTAAACTTGTGTGCTTATCGATCTCGTGTTCGTGCTGGAGGTTACTTGGCTCATTGGCTTATCAAGTTGCTCATACGGTTGTATGATTTATCGAACAGACTGGGGGAATGGCTATGATGCATGTAGTGGTTTGAAGGTACATTAAGGCTATTTTTAAACCACCCTAATCATTCCGTTTCCCACTCTCTCACGGCCTCGCCTTAAGTTCTCGCCCAACTCCCTCTTTTGCATCAAGCTCTCATCCGACACTCTCTCGGTATAATCTTTTATTTTCTTTCCTCTCTCTCTCACTCTCTCTCTTTCTCCCTCTCTCTATTGCTCTCTTGCAACCAAAGGTTGATCGTTAGGGTTGGGGTTCTATCCAAAATTGAGATGGGTGTGGAAGCTTGGTTGAACAATCTAAGTGAGGAGGAATGGAGTTGTGGGAGAGCTGGGTTTTGTTCTTGGAAGCATGTAGATGCTTATGGGTGTTGGAGAACTTACTTTCTATTGGTGGAGTTGGGGTTTTGTCCAATATGGAGATAAGTGTCAAAGTTTGGGTGAATAGTTAAGGGAAGAGCAATGTAGCAGGGGGAGAGTTGTGGAGGCTCCTCGAAGCCTTTGGCATTATCTAGGGATAGTGAATTAATTTGTTTTTAAGCTAGTGCCATGTGCCCTTGTTCAAAATTGAGGGCTTATGTGGAGCTCAAAATGAGGCCAAGATCGAGCTTTAAATCGAGCTCAAGCTTTTGAGCCAAGCTCTAGTAAAAAAAAAAATTAGCACGAGCCGAGTTAAAGCTTGAGCTAATGATATCTCTCACGAGGCGAGTTCGAGTTTGGTGTAGCTCGAGCTCGACTTGATTTTCTTACACCCCTAATTCTATTGTAATAAAATGTGAACTTTATATATTTTGTTACATTAGCAAAGATAACAGGACTATAAAATAAAATTATTTATTTTAAAAAAGTCAACTTGATTTGCAAACTGAAGTCTCTTTCCACTTCTGCTGAATGCAAAGGTATTTGTTGCACATGAGGAAATAAGATAAGTAGGAACATAATCTTAGTACAAATTTGAATAAGTATATATTTTTTAAAAAACCCTTAGTTTTAACACGATTAGCTTCAATTTTCATTAGTAAAGATGACATGAGTATTTTTAAAGAGTACGGGGGATTATTTAAGTCTTTTTCTCTGTAAGTATTTTTTGCTAAAAATAACGTGGCATAGCATTTTTATAATGAGCATGCTAAAGTTGTAAGATATCCATATTTGTACATGTGTTTAAAGAGTGGCAATAGCTCAGTGCTTCATAAGTTATCTGCCTTCAGTCTTTGCATGTCATATATGGTACCCATTTGTCATTATAGTAATTTTTTTTTAGCAAATTAGAATATGTAATTTCATCAATAGATTTAATATAGTTGGCGATCATCATATTTATTTTTCTTAAACAAGATGCGATCTGCTAACTTCCCTAAAATATAGTGGTCGCTCTTACTCTGATGTATTCCTAGTAAATTTTGTTCTGACTGCTTTAAAGCTGGACCTTTTTGTCCATTGATATTAGAATCCAAAATATGACCTTTCATTTGCTCCTTTTTTTCATTTCTTATTGTCGATGTAACTTTATTACTTCCATGGAAGATTTACACGCGCAACACTCAATTCTTATGTATTAACATGCCTAACACCTACTTCAATTTTTACATGCTTGAAAATGTGTATTTCACTTTTTAAAAGTTAAAATAGTGGTATTTTTGATCTGATATGAAAAATGGGATGTTTACGTTGGGTAATTTTATTCCTAGAGTTTATAAAAGTGCCAAATTAGTTCTCAAAATCTTTAAATTGAAGTTGAAATAGTCCTCACAAAGGACTATTTTTAGCTCATATTAAAAGAGCCGGGAGACTAAATTGACACTTTATAAACTTGGGACTAAAATGACCCCTGAAAAGAGTTAAAGGATTATTTTGACACTTCTCATTTCTGATTTTATCTACATTTTATGGCATTAATAATTATTTTGTTTATGAGGCCAAGATTGTTACTCTCTGACACGGGGGCCAGTAGGCAGAACCGTCCCAACTGATTCAGCAGGGCTGAACCCTACTTGGGGTTTGGAGCTGCTGCTATCCAAGGGGAGGGGTTCCTCCTCCTAGTTATCTTTGATTATAAATACGTTATTTTGCTGTTTAGGACCTTTAGGTTTCAGTTTTTTTTCCTAATTTATGCAACCATCATTTCTCCTTTTCTAGGGCTATATCCGAGGACAGGCGGTACTCTGGTTTTTTATTGTTATGAGGTGGCGACTACCTCCCTCTAATCCTCACCCCCTTCTCCTCTTTTGTTTGCCGCCAGCTCCACTTGCACCCCCACCCTTCTCGTGATTCTACCGCTTGCCTATTCACTTTCTCCAGCTGCTGCTAAGCACCCAATCTTCCTGCTTCCTTGCCGTCAACCTTATCCCAGCCCAACAACAACCACAAACATTCCCCATCCTACGAGATATTACCTTCTACCCCATCCAACACTCCCAACCCCCACTCCTCCGTACAAAAATCCTGTATTACCGCAATTCCCCCCCAACACACACACACGCGCGCGCGCGATCAAACACAAACCCCAAAATCACCAATCCCTCTCCTTGCTTTAACTGCAACTTAGCTCGCTCCCTTCTAACTGACACCACTCTTCGCCGATTGTCCCTCTTCACCCTAGTCAGAGAGTCGTGTTGTGTTGTCCTTCTCTGAGTCTTGTTGTAGTTCTGGTGTTTCAGCTTAATAAAATTCTGTTTTTCTATCAAATTTTGGGTTAACTTCAATATCAATTGTTGTGAAAGCTAATCTAAACCTAGTCATATCTTAGGGTTTCCTAGTATCCTTCCTACCCAAAATACCCTTAAAAAAAATCATTCCTACCCTCAATCACCTTTTGCAATCCTCAAACCCTAATTTTGCCACCAAGGAGATACATGTAGGACTACCCAGAACGAGATACAACATGAGATCCGTCGACTTCGGCAGAGGCTTGTAGAGATCGATGTTGGAACTCATGGGGAAGTTATCCTCAATCGTGATCTGGAGAGTCAAAGGGGAGAAAGGGACAAGGAGCTGAATCCATTCCGTAGGGAGGACTTTAGGGAGAAGAAGGCCGACCACGATGTTTTGGAATCCAATATCAGAGGAGGCCAAGAGAAGAGGCGACATATGGAGGATACAATCACTTCAGAATAAAGGTGGATCTACCAGAGATAAATGGAGATATGAATCTAGACGATTACATTGAATATTTGCAATCAACTAATTGAATCTTCTATTATAAGGAAGTGTCTGAGGATAAACGGGTAAAACTAGCCGCCATTAAACTGAAAAAGAGCTCCTTATGTGGTGGGAAAATTTATAGAGACAGAGAAAGAGGTGAGCAGTGACAAACTTACCAAGTAGGAGAAAATGAGGAAAGTGATGCAGAGAAAATATATACCGTCTTATTATTATTAGATTTATTTCTGAAACTCCATCTGCAGCAAAGAGATTTATCAGCAGAGTAGGTCACGACGAAGTTTGATTAGTTACAGATGAATTGTGAGTTGATTGAGCTCGATGAACACACCATAGCTCATTATCTGGGGGGCCTAAAGCACGCTATCAACAAAGTCGTATAACTGCAACCCTATTGGTCATTGGGAGCTATCTATAGACTTTAGATTTGAAATTGGAAAGACAACAAAATCAGAGCAGGCAACAACTCTTCTTTAGAAAACCACCAACAAATCGACAATCACTTACAGGGGTACCTCAGGAGGAGTTGGAAAGATGGAACATGAAAATGATGAGACATATCTGAGTGGAAAGAAGCCAAAAAAGAGTAGTTCGCCCAGCACAGTGCCTATTAGGAGGCATTTTAGTTGCCACGTCCACGACACATAACCTACTACTTTCCCACAAGCCGAGTTGTTTCATTCACAGAGCAATGCGTTGTCAAGGAAGTGGAGAAGAGTAATCAAGGGAGAATCTAGAAGAGGAACTTTAGCTCTAGAGAGATGAAGGAGATGCTAGTCATACGGAGAGTGCTATAGATGGAGTAGAAGGATCAGTCAAGGCTGAGGCACAATATTTTTCAAATTAAGTGCACGGTAAAAAGAAAAGTTTGCAATTTGATTATCGTGGTGGGAGCTGCGAGAATGTAGTATCCACACTGATTGTGAAGAAATTGATGCTGGCAAAAAAAAACATCCTTAATCCTACTCCTTTACTTGGTAGAAAAGGGGCAACGAGATACTTGTGGATCAACATCACTTGGTTGAATTTTAGATTGGGAATTAGTTACTGGAGCAAGGGTGGTGCGATCTGGTCCCAATAGACGCGTGTCATATTCTTTTAGGGAGGTCACAACAACTCAACCGCAACATGACAACTTCAAAATACTTATCCTTTAAGAAGGATACTTATTCTTCAAGAAGGATGGAAGACACATCGTGCTTTTATTTATCAAGAATGCAGGAGTAGTAGACATTAAAGAGACAGAGGAGCTAATGGTCCTGAAAACTACTTTCATGCAGTCAGTTTGAGATGCTCCAGTAGCAATGACATTGGTCATATTAGAGGGAACTTAAGGGAGTTTGAGATACAGGCACCTATACAACCACTACTGTGTGATTTCTAGGATATGATCACTAAAAGTCTTCTAGTAGGGTTGTCGCCACTGCGGGACATTCAACACGCAATTAATCTAATACCCGAATCAGTGTTGTGAAATTGGCCTACCTATAGATTGAGGCAGGCAGAGTAAGAGGAGTTGTAACCACAGGAACATGATTTCTTTGCAAGAGGTTTGGTCAGAGAGAGTACTAGCTTGTGTGCTGTGCTCTCCTTGATAGTACCCAGGAACAATGGATCGTGGAGGATGTGCATTGTTATTAGAGCCATAAACAACATTACTATCAAATACCAGTTCCCTATATCTCGCTTGGATCAGTTGCTCGTGCCATTTTTTTTTTCTAAGGTTGACTTGTGCAACGACTGCTACCAGATCCAGATGAGGCCAGGGGACAAGTGGAAGACCACTTTCAAGACTCGGGATGGAATATAGGAGTGGACAATCATGCCTTTTAGATTTTCTAATGCGCCCAACACATTTATGAGATTGATGAATAAGGTGTTTCAGACATAAGATGTTCCGACTCGCATCGGGAATTTGTTGTGGTATAATTCGGTGACATTCTGGTATGTTGCGGGTCAGATGAGCACCCAAGGATGGTCTTTGAGATTTCGCAAATAGAAAAGCTTTACGCTCAACCAAAGAAGTGCCGCTTCCTGATAGCACATGTATGCTTTTGGGGTTGGATCGTGTCTAGTGTAGGCATTTAGATGGACCCGAAAATGATTGAGGCCATTGTGAGTTGAACCGTACCACAGCTCTTCACCAAGCTAAGACACTTTTTGGGACTAGCATCGTTCTATATGCAATTCATCAACAGCTTCAGTACCATCATCAATATCGTAATAGTGCTTTTGAAAGGTGAGAAATTGCAGTGGACAAATGCAGCTCAGACTAGTTTCAACACACTGAAGGAGAATGTGACTTAGGCACCAGTTCTGACACTACCGTATTTCAATTAGCTGTTCGAGGTGGAATGTGAGACATCCAACATAGGGATAGGAGCAGTGCTGAGCCAGGGAGGCAACTCCATGGTCTTTTTCAATGAGAGTGAATGAATCAAGAAGGAAATATTCGATGCATGACAAGGAGTTTTATGCTATTGTGAGAGCACTTGATCACTGGAGCCATTACATACTGACGGGCAAGTTTTTAGCTCATTTACCATTAAGTTTTAAAATTTCTAAATAGCTAGAAGAAACTAAAGGCCTAACATACACTTTGGGTGGAGTTCTTAGCATCGTTCCAGTTCGTGCTTAAGCATAATGTGGTGAGCCAGAACCATGCAACAGATACACTAAACCGCATCACTTGCTGCTGACTGCGATGTAAGCTCGATTCATAGGCTTTAAGGTAGTGAAGAAACTATATGGAATAGATGAGGATTTCAGAAAAATCTTGGAGCAGTGTCAGAAGAAGCCTACCGAGTAGCACTGCATAGCTTATGGTTACTTGTTCTACTAGAGTAAGTTGTCTATTCCTAGATGTTTGTTCAGGGAGTCCACTCTTCAGGAAAGCTACGATGATGGTCTGACAGAATATTTTGGCAGTGATAAGACTGTCACTTGTGAGAGATTTTTTTGATCCGACTGACGAGAGATGTAGAGCGGCGCGTAAGAAAATGCTAGATTTGTCATTTGGCCAAAACTAGGGGACAAAATGAAGGGACTATACACCCCATTACCTATGCCAGGGGCACCGTGGGTGGTTGGACGTTAGCATTGATTTTGTGGTGGGTCTCTCGAGGACACATCGAAACAAGGATTCTGTGATGATTGTGGTGGATCGACTCTAGAAGATGATGCATTTCGTACCCTGCCATCGAACACTGAATGCATCACATTTCACCGACTTGCACTTCAGGGAGATGTGAGACTGCACGAGATACACAAGACCATCACTTTCGACAGGAATGTCAAGTTTATGAGTCACTTTTGGAGGACCTTTTAAGGGGAAGCTGGACATTAAGCTTCAGTTGGATTTAGTAGCTCACCCACACACGGACAGCCAAACGGAGGTAACAAACAAGAGCTCGAGGAAATCTCTGATTTGCATTGTGTGAAAGAGTATCGAGCAGTGATATTTGATTCTGGCTCAATCCGAGCTTTCTCACACAGATCCGTGAGTCTGACTACGGGACACCCATTTGAGATTGTGTACGGGCGCATTTTGCTCACTCCACTTGAATTGTACCTCTCCTGCTAACATCAAAGATTAGTGAGGATACGAAGAAATGGGTGCACCAGAAACTCCGCGAGGAGGTTGGGAAGGAGATCACTAAGCAGAATGCAAATTGAAAGCCCTGGCGAATAAGACTAGGAAAAAATGATTTTTCAAGGAGGGGATCTACTGTGGATTTGATTGAAGAAAGAAAAATTTCCGTTGGAAGCATTTGGTAAACTCAAGCCTAGAGCAGATGGACCTTTCAGAATACTCTGGAAGCTGAATGACAACACTTATAAGATCTACCTACCAGGGAACTATAATGTGTCTGTTACGTTCAATGTCGCGGACTTGACACTGTACTACAAGGAGCTAGAAGCTTTGATGAATGAAGTTTAAGCTTCCCTAACCCTGGAAGACTGATGCGGGGGCTAGGAGGGTGAACCGTTCCGACTGTTTGACCAGTAGGCTGCTAGTTCAGTAGGGAGGTTGAACCGGCCAAACCCTACTTAAGGTTTGGAGTTGCCGCAGCCCAAGACGAGGGATTTTCCCCTCCTAGTTATCTTTGATTACAAATACGTTGATTTGTTGTTTATGATTCAGTTTTTTCCTTGTGATTTATGCCGCCGACGTTTCTTCCTTGCTAGGGCTGTATCTGAGTGCAGATGTTGCTCTGACTATATTCTTCTCTGAGGTGGTGACTATTCTTTCTAAGCCTTTACTACTTCCCCTCTTCTGTTTGCCGCCAGCCCCAACTGCACACCCATCCTGCCTGAGATTCTGCCGCCTGCTTATTCTCTTTCTCTAGCTGCCGCTAAGCACCTTATCTTTCCTTCCACTAACCTTACCCCAACCCTACAACCACCGCAAACATTCCCCAACCTCACCGGATATTACCTTCAGCCCCATCCAACACTCCCAACCCCCACGCCTCCTTACAACAATCCTGTACCGCCGCAACACCCTCGCCCCAAATCCCTCTCACTGCTCTAACTGCAACTTAGCTCGCTCCCTTCCAACCGACCACCACCTCTCCCAGTCCTCTCTCAACACTGTCCACCAACTGCCTCACTTCGGCCTAACCGTAGATTTGTTTTGTGCTGTATTTCCCTTCCTGTTTTGAGACTTGATTGTAGTTCTGATGTCTCGACATATTAAAATTCTATTTTCCTATCAGATTTTGGGTCTCCAGTATCACTCTCTTTAATATCTAAGGCATGGACACTCATAGAAGTTTGTTAGTGATCAGGCTGGTTTGAGCCTCGACCTTCTATTCTATTGGTAAAATTTCCCTGGCTATTCTCAAGTTTTCTCAACCTTAAATTTTTCCGTTCCTTCTCCTATATGTGATTGAAGTATTTGGAGGAGATGCTGAGAATTAGCAACCTTCCATACGTGGGCTGAGTGATTTAATCTTCTTGACTATTGGCTAGTCTTTCGGGCCTTTCTCACACCATTGAATTTTTTCGTCTCCAATATTCACAACACCCTTCTGGACTTGGTGAATCCCACCTTGATTACTTCTATGTTGCCTTCTACCCTTTCCACCCTTTTTCACCTGTCAGTCAGGTAAGCACTTAACTCCATTTATTCATAAACTATGTTGATGGCTTAGTAATTGACCACAATACCTGGCGTGTTAAGAGACGTTGTTAACTCTATCTCAAAGGTACGTTATATTAGCACTTGTCCAAAAAAGCCACATTAGTTTAGAATTGTTTGCATCACATTTGAATCATATGGACACTCATACCATTGTTATATTCTAGGGACATTTACATACATGCCACCCAATTTTTATGTACTTACATATCTAACACCTAAACATAGCTTTTTACATTCAAACCAGCTAAAGCTTTCAAATAACATAGAAAATTCCTTCATTCTAACTTTAAAATGCGAAATAAACCTTTTCATGCTTATGGAAGGTGGTATTTATGTAAAAATTGAAGTTTAGGTATTAGATATGTAAATACATGAGAATTGAGTGGTATGTAAATCTTCATTTATTCTATTATGTTTTTGAGTCATCATTCATTTTTCAGTAACACTTTGATAAACTTTATAATATCAAGAAACTCAATTTTGGAAGTTGACTAACTTTGCCATCAATATGGCTGCGAATTTGATTACTGAAATCTGAATCTCCAGGATGCCATTTCCCTTGGACTTGCGGGTGCTGGACTAGATGTTGTTCATTATGGGTGAGTAAAGAAGGCTTTTCTGAACCAATTGTTCTATATTTGGTTGTGAATATTGTGTTCAGTGAAGGAATGATTTTTCTGAGCGTGTTTTATGCCGCAATATATCAACCTCTTTGCGATCCTGAGGAAGGATGTGAATTTTAACTCTTCCCCAATTCTCTCATTGTTGGGAGCCCCATGGATTGAGCGCACCCTTGTTCTGCTTTATTTGAATGTCTTATCACTATATTTATTTTTAGAACCTTGATTTGAAATGTTCCTTTGACATTTAGGAATTGAATTGAAGTATAATATCTTAAATATACCTTATTTATCCCTTGGTAATTGTTTACAGATTGGCTTCTACTCCAGCGATGTTCAACAGCACTATTTCAGAAAATGAAGAATTTTTATGCCCGGTTGATGGTTCCATAATGATAACAGGTATACCAAAGGAGTCCAAGGTTGCAATTTTATTGCTTTAAATGTTGAATGCAGGCTTAGGGATTACTTTTTGACGTAGGATTTTTAGTTTAACATCAATATATAGCATTTTTACCGACAGTTCTAGGGTTCCTTGTAATTGTTTGATGATCGGATCTAGCGAGGAGATGTTATAGAATTGCAGAAAGAAGAGAACATGTAAGTTGGCGAAGATTGTATAGCGAAAGAATAGTTTTGGCTGCTATCCAAGAGAAAGACGGTAGGAAACATAGCGAAAATGGTGATATCAGAGAGTACGAATGTTACGTTAGTTCCACCACCTATTCCCGGACAAGCTACACACTCCATTTGGAAAAAGTTCAATCACTCCTTATTATGGTAGAAACTTAAAGAAAACAATATCTAAAAATGCATAAACAAAACAAAAACTCCTATTATCAAAGTAAAAATAACCCTAATAATAGGCTAAATAAGGTAAATAGGACTCCCTAATAAGGCGTCCGACCAACACTTGGTGATTGATTGAACCGGTTCCTTCTCGATTGGTTTTCCCCTTCTTGGGTCCGTTTGGTAGTGGGAACAAGAGACTCTTGCTTTGTTCTCCTCAGTAGGAGAGGGCTTGCCTTCTTCACTAAAAGATCCTGATCCTTATAAAACGGCGGCAAATCGGTGCTGTTAAAAATAACAAAAATATTATAATCTCGAGTAGGTTAATCTTGTATGTGTTGTTATTATTCTTCTTGAAAATCCTGAATGGCTCGTCAGTTCTTGGCTCGAAGTGGCACACCTTGAGTTCGGAAGGTGGTGCACCCCAACAACATAGGGCGTGATAAAATGAATTAGACCTATTTTGTTTTCTCAAATGAAAAAAATTGTATACAAGTAATAACAAATATAAGCAAAAAAAGATGAATTTTATTTTATAAATAAGAGTTAAACTGATACAACTGAAAGAAAAATAAGAAACTAAGTGAAACAAAAATTGAAATGATAACAACCACCTGAAATTAAAAAAAAAAAAAAGCTAATTCAAATATCGAAAAATACCGAAACAAAAGTCTAAAGCAAAAATATCAGCTTCTGTGGAGATTGTCCTCCGAGTGATTGTTATGCAAAAATATTGATGGGAGTTTGAAATCAAACTCATTAAATAATCACCATTTATTAAAGCATAAATGATAATGAGTCGGGGCAGGTAGTATGAACAATAAAGAGAGGCAATTCACTATATGCATACATAATACTATAAAGGATAAATTGAAATTAGAATGATATGAACATGCAAAATCCATTTAGTGAAATTTGAAATCATTAGCAATCAATGCACTAACATCAAATCCAAGCAGTCTTACTAGAATAAAATTTAACAATTATTTTTTATTCAATTTCAATTTATATTTATATATAATCAATTTTTTTATATATCTTGGAATTGAGAAGGTAAATACTAACCCATGAAAGACTGAAGATTTCTTGTAGTGTCGTCACTCTGTGGGCTTGATGAGTCGATTAGCCAATATCTAAAAGGGTTCTACTGACCTACAAAATGTCACGACCTTACCTGAGCCTTGGACTTAACCAAGACAGATACAGACGGTTGGATGGGGTAAATTAAATTTTTTATATTTATCTATCATTCAACAGATGAACGGGCCACTAACCAATTTAACTTAAAGCAATATATTTAAAATTATCTCGTTATTAGTTGTCCGCGTCTTCTATAAATGTTATATCTTCTAACGCTGATCATTAATCACTTAATTAATCTGAAAAATTAGTTTAAACCAATTGTGAGCTAAATGAGCCAGTAAATACTCATACTCATAAATCACAATAATACAAGAGAAAATGAATCAATATGCATGCAAGTCAAGCTTTCAATAAATCGATAAAAATATTTAATGTTATTCAAAGAACCCATATCAATATTATTTTATATCTGTACATCCGTCACATGAGCATCGTGTAAAAACTGTGTCAATTAAGAAACATCAATATCAATATCTTTTTCATATAAGTGTACGATACTTTAGTGTTCCCCACTAGTATCGTCAAAGAATGACTTCATCATAGTCAATAATGCACATACAAACAGTCAAAATAAAAAGACCAGTTATGTATTCATCGCATTCAATTCAACAAACTATAAAAAATATTTACCATGAGAGTAAGTAGCTACAACATTTGTAACAATATGACTAATAGAGAAAATAATATTTCAATTTGAATAAAACATGTACATAAATCATCAACAACAAAATATTTGACATGAAATAAATTATTAATATAGATTAAAAGTGAGTACTCACCTCGATGACGCTTAATTTGCTAGTTGATTTGTCTTGAATTTATCTTATCCTCGACCCTTCTTAAAATTTAAGCTTACAATAAACATGGGTATAAAAATTAATTTATTATTTTAAAATGTTCACTTCTTTTCTTTTCTTCCTCTTCTCTTTGGCTATTTTGCACAATCCTTCTTCCTCCCACTTCCTTTTCCTTTGCACGGTACCAGCGCTGCCTCCTTCGCTCGACAGAGATGTCGTCGCCAACCACTGATGCTGCCCCTAGTTTATCAAAGCATAGAGAAGCCCTAAACGCCGTTCAACTTTCTAGGCAAGTCGATCTCACGATTTCGCTTGTCTCCTTACTCTTCAATTATAGCACGAAGAAATCTCTTCATTTTCCGACTCCTCAATTTCTCTCCCCTCTGTTCGGTTGCCTGACTCCTCACTTCATCTTCTTTCAGTTTGCTTCCTGCCTTCGTCTTCTTTTTGTTTCTTCCTTGACCCATCCCTTCCTCTTTCTTGATTATTCGTTTCCCCTCCCCCGTGTAACATAACTGTTACACAAACCATCATAAGAAGCATATAGTTTCCAAATTCTTAATGAAATTTTATTTAAATAATATGACAAATATATTTGTTGTTTTAAACATGATTACAACCCTGAAGAGGTTTAATTGCAATCCATAATAACAACATCTCAGAAAAGAAAACATTATACTTGCAGGATTAATCACATATGGAAGGAGCAATGCTACAATAAAATGAAACATCTAAATATTTCATTATGAGCAATAATGAATCTTATAACAAGTGTGAAAAGAGTTATAAATGAAGTAAAGACTAACAATCCTACAAAGTAAGTATAAATTTAATACAAGTAGTAATGATAACATCCCTAATAATAAAAAGTTACATTTATGCCTAATAAATAATAATTACTTACTTGAGACGAGCACTAAACTCCAAATTTATTATGGGTTTACCAGAGGATAATTAGTAGGTCCCACAACGAAATTCAGAATATAAATAATTTTGCAATTAAAGACATTAAGCATAATTATTTTTTAAATTAGGTGTAACATAAGTGACACATACTGTTATTATTATTATCTTACATTACTTTTTTGGAATAAAATATTAATTTTAAGTTAGTTTATCATAAAATAAGTTATATATATATATATATATATATATATATATATATATATATATATATATATATATATATATATATATATATATATATATATGCGCTCGTTTGTGTCTCGACGAAAATGCGTTCGCGTCTGCTCGCTCTGACAGAGCCGCTCTAAGCTCGGCGCGTTCGCTTCTCCGCTCGACTCGTTCGTCGTCTTCACGGACTCGCGCGACAGAGTTCACGTTTCCTGCGGAACTTCGCTATAGCTCAAAGCCGACTATTCTCTTTGCTCTGTTGACGCCTCCTTGTTTGGTTGAGCCGGACAAAGTCTCCTTTGCCCACGTGGTGGGTAACCCTCAGATGGAGTTCGCAATGAGATTTCCCTCAAGTTATATGGAATCTCGTGAGGGCACAGATGATTGTTCTTTTATTAAGAATGAAAATAGGAAATGTGGAAAAACAATAATCTTTTTCTCTGAATCAGAAATTTCTACTATAACGGAAAAATTCAAGTTTGTTCTTATTGAAAAATTTCAGTGGGGACACTCTTCTATGGATGCTATCAGAAAGAGTGTTGATAATCTTAAGCTAGTAGGTAAGTGGAAAGTGAGACTTGTGGATAAAAGACACGTGTTGATCCAACTAACAGTGACTGAAGACTACACCAGAATTTTCTCCAAAAAATATCTTAATATCGAAGACAAATTAATGAAGTTACTCAAGTGGTCTCCTAATTTTGACCCAAATCACGAAACTGCCACTGTTTCGGTATGGTTTAGTTTACCTGGTCTCAAGCTGCATTTTTTTCACCATCAGGTTCTCTACTATATTGGAGCCATCCTTGGGGATCTTTTGAAACTAGATCTGCCTACTTTCAACCTAAACAGACCCTCGGTGGCCAGAATACTTATGGAAATGGATATTACTTTACTTGATGTTACTGAAGTCTGGCTGGGCACAACCCATGATGGGTATTGACAACAAATCATCATGGAACACAAACCCCCATATTTTACCCACGGTAAGATGTTTGGTCATATCATTGTTAAATGCCACAAATTTCATCATAATTTGAAATCTAAGGTTCAAGTGAACAAGGATGGGTTTAACCCCATCGCTGTGGATATTTTAGTTTCACCTGAGGAGGATACTACCAGACAGGAGGTGTCTGTTGCACCTGAGGACCCCCCCATGACACTGCTGTTACTGCGAGTGATGCGATGCTGACACCTAATGAGGAGAGCCTTGTAGCTCCACTTTTTCAAGAAGTATCCGGTGTAGCGGCAACTCATATTTTACATATTGTAGAACATATTGTGGGTATTACTGTTGGTAATCCTTCTGCTTCAGCTCTACCCCATCAGACGGATTTTTCGAAGGAGGAATGACAGGTTTACACTTCCAGGGGGAAGTAGAAGAATGAAGATTTACTAGAGCTCAGGAGACTTATGGATGATACTTTGGTTACTACGGGTAATGGTCAGCACCTTACCAATCTAGCTGGATCCCTACCGAGAACTAGAGCCAGAGGCAAGACTAGATTTGGATGACCCACACTTTTTCAACGCCCGGTGGTTTTTAGGTTTCTTTTATTTCTATATGGACCAATCTTCTACATTTTTTGGTGTGTTGTACCGTGTGGGTTGAGTGTTTAAGCTCACCCATACAAACCTATTTGTATCTTTATTTTGGAATGAGGAATGATAGGTATACACATCTAAGAAGCATAAGAAGAATGAAGGCACACTCCGACTTGAGAACTTAATGGATGATACTTTAGTAACTTCGGGTAATGACACGACACTCAGCAATTTGTTAGCTAGCTTCGCTCCTAAAAACCAGAAACAAAGGCAGGACCAAGTTGGCTCGTCCCTAACAACTTGTTTTCTTTGAATTTTGAATTTTAGAGTTTTATCTATGTCTTATCATTTTTATGATGCTAGTATCTGTGTATCGTATGGGTAGGGCGGCTTTATTTGGTCCTCTCATACCCAAAGACTAATATATTAAATAAAAAAAAGTACAAATACAATGTGTGGGAGGGCCTTCCAAAATGAGATAATACAGAAAAGTACATTAGAGACGTAATGAAAAGGCCTAAAGTGTCAAATACGTAGTATCATGTAGCTAGAGAGAGACCCGATTTGGCCTTGTCTTTGCCTCTAGTTCTAGTGAAGGAGCCAACTAATAAATTGATAAGATGGTTGCTATTGACCAAAGTATCATCCAATAAGTTCCCGAGCTCGAGTCGACCTCCATTCTTCTTCTTTCTCTTGGAATAGACCTGTTATTTCTCATTCGAAGATTGACTGACCTGATCAGGGGATTGGTCTAAAGTGTGCCAGACATGTATAAGTTGTTGAACATTAGAAGCAGCTGCATGTTGTACCAGTTGATTTTTTATTGGATCAAAGGAGTACTCTCGTGTGTCTTGACATGTAAGTGAGTCTTCTTCAATAACAGTGGGTGGTATAAGCATGACTGAATCTGTAGCTGTAGTATGGTGTTCTTCGTCAGGAATTGCGGTATTAGAAAGAGGATCAGGTTGCATCTTCTCAATAGGGATCGTAGGTGGTTGATTTTTAGCTATCTTCGACCTAAAATGAGGATGCAAACGATAGCAAATGGTAGAACTGTGGCCATACATACTGCATTGAGAGCAATAAGAAAGGTGTGGTTCTATTTTAACCTTTTGCCAATACCCATTGTGAGTGGTTCAAATCCATATCTCATCCGGAGCTGGTTGAGTTATATCCCTCTCAACTAACATAAGTCACAAAAATTCTGGTGACAATAAGCGTGGGACTATCAACCTTGAGAGGCTTACTGTAAGTAGCTAATAAGGAGTAGAAAATTTCCAAGTTGAACAGATATAATTTTAACCCCAAAAATTTTATCCAAATAAGAATGATAGGGGACTCCGTTTTTGAATTAAAATTAACAGTCCACTTCAGAATCTTCATATGATGGTTGTCGTCATTCATAACTTTTGGAGAAAAAATACGAGTGTAATCGACATCGTGAGATAACTTAATCAATGTGTTGACCATTAAGTAGACCAATATTCTAAATGCCCAACAGCTTCATAACATCAAATTCTTTTCAAATGATCTCAAGTTTGGGGCAACCATAAAGAAATTTCTCCATTAGAACAAAAGACCAAGAAAATGCGAGAGTATTGGTTTCAATCTTTGTGAGAATAAGAGCAGACTTTTCATTTTTTTCCGAAGTTTTTTAATGAATTTGTGATCGCCACCACTTTCAAGAGCCTCGTGGAAAGATTGTAGAACATTGCAAAACTTATATGAAAACCAGTCTCTGAACTTGAAAGAGGAGCACGTGTAGGAATAGGGAAGTCGCTAGCAAGTGCATTGACATAGGAACAGATAGTTGATGCCATCTCCACCGCCAAGATGGTGTCTATGTGTCGGGCAGTAAAGCAACAGTCGTCTGGAAAAGCGAAGTCGCGTCGTCAGGAAAATAGCGAAGATGCATAGAAGGAAGATAGCGAAGGGAGCGTCCTCGACTATGGGAGAGATGCTTGCAAGTGAGATGTCGTGCTGGTCGCGAACCGCGACAGGATGAGGCGTCGTCGAACCGCGAGAGACGTCTTTTATTACAGAGACGGCGCGAGCGAGCGTCAACGACAAAGACGTCTGCTGCGAGCAAACATCTCTAGAAAAGCCGTGAGGAAGTGAGAAACCAAGGAAGTCACTGCCGGGAATTACCATCTAACCAAACCCTAGCAGAGCCCATTGCTGCTGTCGACGCCATTCGATTTATATATATATCAATGTGCCTAACAATTCGAGTACTACTCCCTCCACTACGGGGAATTGAATCCCAGGCCAAAGGGAACTTACAACTGACAAACAGATGCCCGACCAACTGATTTAAGTACGTGACACACACACACACACACACACACACACACAATATATATATATATATAATCGAGATGGCGGCGACGTGGGCTCTGCTAGGGTTCCATGGCGATTTCTGGCGCTGAAAATCATTGCTTTCGACGTCGGTTCGGATTGACAACAATTGCTCCTAGCTTGCAAGGCGTTGTCGATCACAGACTCGCACAACGTCGTCGAACACAGGCTCGCACGACGTCATCGAACGCAGTCTCTCACGACGTCTACGAATGCAGGCTCGCACGACGTCGTCTTCCTTACGCTCCAATGTTTTGCTCGCAGGCCAGCACGACCCTTTCGACTCCGTTGTAGGCTGATTCGTCTTCCTCCTCGTTCCATCTCGACAGAAGCGTCTTCGGCTTGTCATTGTCGATGCTGCTCGCTGTCGCAGTCTTGCGGTACTTCTGCCGTCCGCTGCAAAGCAGGCCAATGGCCTCAGGGATTTCCTACGCCGCCGCCCTCGCCGGTGATAATCCCGCCAAACCTTCCTATGCTACAGTGTTTCACAAATGCAGCTCCCATTTTCACCTCGCTGATAGTCCGATATTCCCGCAAATGTACCATGATTCTGCTGCAGGACATAAAAATTGCAATCTCATCAAGAAAATAGAGAAAAAAGGCGGGCAAACCAACAATATTCTTCTTTGATGTTGAAATTTCAACTTGTGCGAGAAAATACAAATTTACACTAGTTGGAAAATTCTAATTAGGTTGCCCAAAGATGGAAATTATCAGGAAGGTTTTTGAAAACTTCAAACTAGTTGGGGCTTGGCAGGTGAGTCATTTCGACAGAAGACATTTTATGATACAACTGAATATAAAAGAAAATTACACAAGGATTTTTTCTAAGAAACTTATCACAATAGAGGGCAAATATATGAAATTGCTTAAATGGACCCCTAATTTTGATCCCAGTCAAGAACCCCCAATTGTGCCTATCTGGTTCTCATTACCTGAACTAAAACTTCATTTCTTTGACCTACTTATCTTATATGCAATTGGTACTATCCTTAAAAAATTTTTACAGGTAGATTTACTCACATTTCACTTCTCAAGGCCCTTTACTGCAAGAATTTTAATTGAAAGAAATATTACACTATTAGATGTAGAAGAAATTTGGCTTGGTTTTGTTCATAATGGTTATTGACTAAAAATCATTATGGAACAAAAACCTTACTACTGTAAGCACTGCAAGATATTTGGACACCCGCAGTAGAAATGTTTAAGCCGTGCCTGAATGCGCTCCCAATAAACCTGATGACAGCCAACCTGAGGAGGGAATCACCACAAGACAGTTGGTGTATGCCCCTGAGAACCATTCTCCCAACCATACTACAATTGATAATGTTCAGACCGAAAATCAGGATATCCCCGCAGCTCCGATTCAGGAAGCATCGGCTGTAGAGGTGACAATTCACACTTCACATACACTGGAACCTATCGCTGTAGCGACGACTGCCTTTCCTTCTACTGCGGTTTTAATATCTAATCAGACTGAGGATCACATGAGCCAGTCTTCTGATGAAGAATGACAGGTTTACACTTCTCGACGGAAGAAAAAGGCTGGGGCACACTCTAACTTGAAAATGGATGATACTTTGGTTACTCCGGGAAATGACACGACACTTCAAAGTTTGTTATCTGGCCCTGCTCCTAAAACTAGAGGAAGAAGCATGAATAAACTGGCTCGTCCCTAGCTACTTGTTTTCTGCAAATTTTTATTTTTTGAGTCTATCTGTATATCTTAGTTGGGGTATTACTGTACTTGGTATCATATGGGTAGGGTGCCTTTATTAGACCCTCTCATACAATATTCATGTATCTTCACTATTTCAATAAAATCAGCCATTGGACTTTTCATTAATATATATATATATATATATATATATATATATATGTATAATATACGGGATGTCTCCGTCTCTACTGCTAGGGTTTGCGTTTCTATGGCGATTTGGGTGATCCATAGTCATGGTGCGTTCTTTCGCCGCCGTCATGGCTAACGGCCGTGGTGAGGCGAGTCGGAGGCCTCGCTTTTACGCTAGTGTCACCGCTGATGTTGTTCCTAACTTCCCCTCAGTTTTCTACGAAAATCTCGAGCTCGATTCTGTCTCCTCTTTTGTTTGCCGCTTCGGCCGGAAAGGGGGAAATCTTGCTCTCTTCCTCACTGATGCTGAGAATCTTGAACTTGCCTCTTCTTGTTGTTTACATCTGGTCGGAAAGTTCATTTATGGTATTCCTAAGCTAGATTTTCTTAGACAACACTTTGAGTTGATGAAGCTCACGGGAGAGTGGAAAATTGGTCCTCTGGATGGAAGACACATTTTGATTCAGTTAGCGAACGAGGAAGATTAGACTCGACTGTTTGCTAGGCGTATGGTCTGGTTTGAGAACGTTGGGATGAAGGTGCTAAAATGGTCTTCTAGTGTTGATCCCCATGTAGAGGCTCCGGTCATCCCTGTCTGGATCAGGTTCCCTTATCTTAAAGTTCATCTTTTTAATCATGAGGTTATTTTCTCTTTAGCGGCTATGTTTGGGAGACCGCTGAATTTAGATGCTCCTACGTATAACCTTACGCGACCCTCCTTGACTAGAGTTCTAATCGAAAGGGATGTCACTTTACCTCCTCCGGATGAGGTCTGGATCGGTTCAGAGCATATAGGTTATTGGCAGAAGGTAAGTTTAGAGCAACACCCTTCCTATTGTAAACATTGTCAGATGTTTGGACATGATCAAGAGCACTGTTTCAAGTTTAATCCTGATTTGAGGAGAAGGGAGGGGAGGATTCAGCAGCAGAGGCCTGATGGTGCGACTGCTAGGTCTGTACCAGCTGCTGCCCCCCTTCTTCTTCCCTTACGCATGTTACAGAGGGCAGGATTGATGTTCCTGACTTTGCTTCCTCCGATCCTCCTCTGAAGGGGGCTTTTGTTTCTGTCTCTACGCCTCCTATTACTACTCTTATAACTGTTTCGAATACTGATACTAATCAGAGGTTGATTGTTTCTAATGGAATTGCACCTAGTGAGACTAATACGCAGGTTTTTATTGGTCTGGCGCTTCCTATTATTCCTATTTCCTCCCCTCCTCTTAATTCGATGGCTTCTAGTAATCAGGATGGTGTTTCTGTACAAGATTATGTTATCCCGGCTAGGGATGAAGGTACGGTTTTGGCTGATGATTTGGCTACAGAACAGGTTATGTGTCTGAGTTAGTCGACCCTGTGGATCCTCCCTCTGAAAATACTATTTCTGCGATCGATGTGAAGCTAGATGACCCTGCTGAGCAACCTACACTTTCAAATCCTCCTTAGCTGCAGGAAGCATTAGGTGAAGAGGGGATATTTCATGTTTCACACATACTTGAACCTACAACCATTGCAACAGTTAGCAACCCTTCTTCTGGTGCTCATCAGCTGTTATCTGCCCGGCGTTCTGTTTACCAACACGATTATCAGATGAGCCAGTCTTCTGAGGAGGAATGCCAGGTCTATTCAAGGAGGAAGAAGAAGATTGGAGGCAAACTTCAGCTTAGGAACCTAATGGATGATATTTTGGTTACTTCGGGAAATCACTCGACACTCAACAATTTGTTATCTAGATCTCGCCCTAGAACTAGAGGCAGATGCAGGACTAAACTGACTCGTCACTAGCTACTCTTTTATGCGATTTTGCTTCACATCTACTTCAGACAGTTGCAACTGCCCCCAACAGATCCTTAGTGAGCCTATTGACACATTGTTTTCACTGTTAAAAGAGAACGCTAAATGCATAGTATTTGTGAAAAGATTTATTGTTGCAAGAGCACTTGCGTGTATTCTTAAAAGCTTGAAGTCTCTAAAATTTTGGAAATGTGATTTCCTTGTTGGCTTCCATTCTGGATTAAGGGACATGTCACAGAGTAAGATGAATGCCATTGTCGAGAAGTTCTCCTCAGGAGAGTCCTTTTAGGATGCAGGTTGAGGATCCGATTGTCTCAAGCTTTGGATTTTTGGGGAGAGTTGCTTTCGATCTCTTTGGATTACCGCATGCCGGTTCTTTGGTCTGCTCGTGGGATTACTTTTGGATAATCATTGCTAACCGGAAGATTTTTTCTGTACATCTCTTTTGTAGTCACTTCTCTAAATATACTAGATCACAGTTTTACTTCTTTTTGGGTTTTTGCTATTTGGTTTTGGGTATACCTGTAATTTTGGAAATTTTTTTTTTGTGTGAGTTGTATTGTGGGGAGAGGAACCCCTAGGGGTGTGTTTAGATATATTTTTGGTCTCTTATATATAAAAAAAATGCATTAAAATAGAAAGTATAAATGGAAGAAGGCAAAGAAGAGGCTTATGACGCTCGATCGATAAAGGTAGGAGGAAGGTGGGGTTTTGTTCCTTTCCCTTAGGCTAGCTTGAGAGGAATGAGGTGAGAGGGAGAAAGGGGAAGCTATAGGGAATCAATGGCTTGGCAAGTGGACTCTACGATGCCCTAGCTCGTTGAGAGCAACGGGCAGTGCGATCGAGCAAATCTGGAAGGTGGAAACAAAAGAGTAAACTCTTGCGGGAAGAAAAGAAAAGGAAAGGGAAGAATAAAAAAAAGGCGGTTCGTGCGACTTGATAGTCGGAGAAGAAAAAAATATGGAATCACAAAATTCCTACGATTTGGGAGAGGGGAGACCCGATAGGAAGAGGGAATAAAATGGAAGTTTTGGATCTTACATAGGTTCCCAAAATAACTTGTGTGGAACGTTTCCTTTTTTCATATGATTGATCGAAGTCTTTTTTCTTAAAAACTTTAGAATTTCCTGGAGTTATTGTCCTGCTTCTGGTACTTTGGTGTTTTGTTTGGCAGTTTCTTACCTCACTTGCTCATTTTTGAGCTGGAAAGGGGACTGTGGGATGCCCTAGCTCCTTTTTAAATTTTGAGCAACGAGGTGGTGCGATTGAGCAAATCAGGAAGGTGTCAACTGAAGAGGAAAGTCTCCCCAGAAGAAAAGAAAAAAGGAAGAATCGGGAAGGCGGTTCGTGTGGCTTGATAGCGGGAAATGAAGAAAAGAGAAGGAATCTCAAAATTCCCGCCATTCAGAGGATGAGAGGAATGATAGCAAGTGGGAAGAGAAGGAAAATTTTGGATCTTGCACAGGTTCCCAAAATAACTTGTGTGGAACGTTTTCTTTTTTAATCTAAATGATCTAAGTCTTTTTTCTTAAAAACCCAGGATTTCCTAGAGTTTATTGGCCTGCTTTTGGTACTTGGTGTTCTGTTTGGCAATCTCTTTAATTTTACTCTGCATCAGTGCTAAGCTCAGTAGTTTGAAGCATGGACACTACCTCCATGTTACGGTTTCATCTGTATTCACTTTCTAAGAGATTATAACCTATGGATTGACTATTATACCTATTGTACTGACTGTAAGCAAATTCAATTTGTGGCAAAATCAAGTCTTACGTTGATGTTTTTATCCACAAAGCACTTAGGAGATTTCACAGGCTGCGATTCACCACATCCATTTGTCCTTCTTGAAGTTAAGGCCTTCCTGCATTTGAAGAAAGAAATCAATCGTCTCTGGAATAGCGATGAACCAATTTTAGGATGTTAGTGGCATGTCATGCATTGAAAATTACAAACACTTTAAAATTGTGATGCTTTAATGTTTTATTTACTAAGGTATTTTTTATTTTATTGCCATTGTACATTCATATGCAAAGTTAACTATAAAGTTTTAGAACAATTTACTGTTTCAGAAGTACTTATGGATGTCCTAAAAAAATAAATATTTGATGATAAAAAAAAAATACAAAATAAAATATCTTTGTCTTAACTTAATTATAATGGTCGATATTGGTGCGCAGCATTATTGATCTATATTTAGGGAGTTCAATGCTGGAATTATCAACTATTGCATGCAACAACCTCTCACCAGTCCCTATGCTAGAGGAGCTTCGTGCATTAGGTACAGTATTTTCTTAGGTTAAAACTGAAAATATAATCGAAAGATAAGGCACAAAAAAAGCTCACATTTTTTTATCAGGGCCATATCCTATTTTTCTTTCTTTTTTGTTTACATATAATGTATATTCACATCTACAACTTAAAGAAATCAATTAAATGTCAAATGGATTTAGGGTCTATCCTTTAGGAAATGTGCATTTTCATTCTTTCCGTAGCATTAACTTCTACTGCTTATCCAGTTTTGTTTCCATTTCAGTGCTGTAAATCTTTTTAACGCAGAATTCTCAAAATTACAGAAGTTTGAGCTACATTAAAAACTTGGTTGTTTTAGAGTTTGTTTGCTTAATCTTACAAAACAATGTTTCCTTCACGCAATCTAAAAAACATGAGAAAATAGGCACTAAATATATGCATGCCTCCTTTCAAGGTTTAACTTTACATTATATAAGTAATTTTCCTTTTTAAATATTATGAATTTGTTTATATTTTGTTGAAACTTTCTTGTATACAGCCAGCCACCTTCCTTACAATCGAAATGGGTTCAAATTTTTTACACATACCGGTGGATTGGGTAAAACTGACATCAAAGAAATCTTGGAGCGGGCTGGAGTTATATATGAGAAATTCTCACCTAGAAGTTTGAAGGAATCCATACAGGATAGATCTATATCCTATAAAAAGATTGGATACATGACAGTCTATACTTCTGATCTTGTAAAGGCAGTCCGCAAAGCTGCTGGAAATATAGGTATTATTTTGCCTGATGGATTTATACAATTTGATTGCCAATTTTTATATTTCCTTTACCGCTGAAACATCACTTCTTTTTTGGGACATTTACATGCATTACCACCTAATTCATATGTATTTACATATCTAACACCTAAATTTTACTTTTTTACATTTATACCACCCAAATCTCTTCTAGCACATAAAAAATACCACCACTTTAACTTTTAAAAGCCCAAACACACCTTTTAAATTGAAATTTAAGTGTTAGATATGTAAATACACAAGAATTGAATGGTCTGTATGTAAATTTTCCTCCTTTTTTTCAATTGTTGCTTTGCAAAGGACAACTCCTGAGATTGAATGATATAGAATAAAAAGGAGGACTAGCATTGGTATATTTTGATAAGATATCTCTGATATGTAAACAATCCTGCTGTTAGTTTAATTTATATTATTTTCCTTGAGTATATATTTTCTGTCATCCTAACTTGCAGAGAAGCCATTAGAGGGATTCCACATTGTTGTTGATGCGGGTAACGGTGCTGGTGGATTCTTTGCGGTAACATTATTCCTCTTTTCCTCTTTTATTAAACCGCTATGCATGTTATCGCTATTCTTTTCTTATTTGCATTTGTTGATAGTGATGTCCTTTGATTTAATTTCTGTTATTTTGTCAGTCAGATTCTATTTTGTTCCCAATCATGATTTTTTCAATAATATTAGTTTCCCAAGATATTCTGTTGTTTTGAGATTAATAATGCATATAAAGCAGCTCCTGTTATTTAACCGTAGGTTCAAATCCAAATATCAAATTTTATCCAGGCAATGGCATTTTATTTACTGTAGAGTCTTTAATGATGATATCAGGAAAAGTAACGAAGTAAAATCGTGAAGGTTGGTGGAGTTAGAAATTTGCATCATTGAATAGGGATAAATATGGTCAAATGATATATAGATTTATTTCAGAAAAGTTCTTGATCTGACTTATATAGCTTTTAGATTTTTAAAGAACATAAGAAATGCATTCCCTGTATTTGCATATTGTAATGGCAGGACATAGTTTATGGCTCAAACTGTAAAATTCCTTTTATTGCTCTCAAGAGTCTTTTTTCGGTTAGCAATGTTGCCTCCAATGCTGCCGTGGATTTGAAATACTTGATACAAATGCTGGAAGATTTACATACATACCACTCAAGTCTTATGTATTTATATATCTAACACCTAAACTTTAATTTTTACATACATGCCACCTTACCTATGCATGAAATGACGTATTTTACCTTTTTAAATTTAAAATGGTGGTTTTTTTTTCACGTGAAATGACAGATTGGATTAGCTGTTAGGCATGCAAGTACATAAGAATTGCGTGGTATTTAAATGCCCCTAATATGTTTTAGACCATAATATTAGCAAATGAACAATTAATGGTATGTCTTTGCTTATTATTCTATTATGCATCTCCATTTACTAGGTATACTTCTCGATAAATCACATCCGTTACTGTCACTTTAGGGTGAAAACCGATCCTACTTCTTTTGTATGCTTTTCTTCAGTATGGGACGGATTTGCTTGGGTAAAACCTAGATATACATGTATAAACATATTTTCTTGGGTAAAAGTTAGAGTTTGATGCATTCCTTCCTTCGATAAGAGAACATATATCATCTTCAACTATACCATATATAGGTGTCATTCTTCCCCACTCGGTTTATATTATCTTAGTTGTATTCTACTTATCTTACCATCCTATTTTATCCGGAAGTTAAGCTTGGAGTGGGCAAATTTGATATTTGTTGTCCCGGTATGTGTGTTAATAATATGGCCTAGTAGAATCTATTGGAATGCATTTATAATATTGATTGCTTGGCACCATTTTATTTTGCTTGTATCTGTTTGTATACAATTTGCATCTTTGAAAATTGGGGCATTTACATACTACATAATGCTTTTGTATTTACATATCTCAAACTTTAATATTTACATGCATAACTCTCAAATCTTTAATATTTCATAAAAAATGCCACTGATTTCTTAAAAGTGAAATACACCTTTTCATGCATAGGTTTATCACACGTGTTATAAATGTAATTATGAAAATCTCGATGTTAGATATCTAAATGCATAAGAATTGTGTGGTATGCATGTAAAATTCCCTCGAAACTTATGTCAGCTCAGTTCACTTCTGAACTTTCTTATGCACTAAAAATGCTTTGTATCAGGATAGGGTACTACAACCTCTGGGTGCAATTACATCCGGCAGTCAGTTCTTGGATCCTAATGGTAGAATCTTTACAAAAAAAATTTACACTCCTAACAACAGAGTGGTCATATTTGTATATTATGGTGAATATCAGGTTTCTTTCCCAATCACATTCCAAACCCTGAAGACAAAGCAGCCATGAAAGCAATAATTCAAGCAGTCCTTGATAATCAAGCTGATTTGGGCATCATCTTTGATACTGACGTGGACAGGTTCTAGTATTGTTAATTTTTTATGTTTGTATCTTTTTAAGTGCAAAAATAAATTTGGGGCATTTACATACATAGCACACAATTCTTATGTATTTACATATCTCACATCTAAACTTTATATTTACACACATAGTACTCAAATATAGCAGTCAAATCTTTAATAGCACATAAAAAAATAGTACTATTACCACTTTTTGAAAGTAAAACACACCTTTTCATGCATAGATTTAAAGCATCAAAGTTCTATGTATTAAAATATGAAAGTTTAGGTGTGGCATATGTTAATACATAAGAATTGTGTTCTACGTATGTAAATTTCCCAAAGAATTACTTCAAAATGCTATCATTGTTGTTCTTGTTATTTTAAGCCACTGTAACTATTCTTTCAGGTCAGCTGCTGTGGATTCTACTGGTTCTGAGTTCAATCGCAATAGATTGATTGCTTTGATGTCTGCTATTGTACTTGAGGAAGTATGTTCTTTGTTATTTTTTAACGTGTGCTGATGCTAGTACTTCAATTTTTCAATATCATGTTTTATCTTGATGGCACTTACTTCCATGAAGCATCCTGGAACGACTATTGTTACGGACAGTGTGACTTCAGACGGCTTGACTACTTTTATCGAAAAGAAACTTGGTAAGTGATTGTTTGGTCTACACATTGTTCTTAAAATATAAGATAAAATAATTTTTGCAATCTTAAAGGAGGAAAGCATCACCGATTCAAGAGAGGATACAAAAATGTCATTGATGAAGCTATTCGTTTGGTGAGATACAATTTTTTATCAATGATATTATTGGATTTATGCTTTTGTGATTGAATTGTTTGATAGAGCTCTTTTTTTTTTCTAGTTGACGATATGTCATTTTTCATGGGCTTCTACAATCATATGACCTTGCTTCAATAAATTTTTTACTTATGAATACATTAATCTCTACATTGACCTAAAGGAACATCGCAGTTAAAGAGAGCTTGGCGAACTACTTGAAATGACTCAAGTTTACATGTGAACCAAATTGGACTACTTAATCTTAGAGATTTCTTGAATTTGATCAAAGGGAAATATGATTTTATTGATAAATACAAAATGATTGAATACTAGGAGATTGATTTAGATTTTCTAGGCCCCCTCTTATCACTCTTTCAGAGGTAATATACATGTCTATCTCTTACCTTTTATTCTTTTTCTGGAAATCATTTCGCTTGTGATCTTATCCTTACCCTTAAGATACTATTTATTGACATTTTGAGTTTTAGATGGTGGCCATGAGGCTAGTGATAACCTTTTCTTAATTGTCCTGTCATCCTTGTAGATGTCATATATATTGTGTTCAAACCTTGATTGTAATTAAATTGCTTAAACGTCGTCCGTTCTTGAAATTGATTTCTGATTCTTCCAGAATGTTAAAAATATACAGGCTAGAAATTCAAATTGTATGGTTGACACATGGAAACAAAATACATAAATTGTGTGAGGTGATAACATACATTTCATGATGAAATGAAAAAATGAGAAATTATATGAGCTGTCAACACATATTAATTTATTTCTTTTTAAATTTTATAGAAATGCTGGATTTTCTTTCAAGTTATGTTTGCCCTTATTCGGCAAATATACTTGCAATTCGACATCATATCTATCACGTCTTGTTTAGCTCGATAAAGACAAAAAGTAAAAAAAGAAAATGACAGGACAAAGTATTCTAATCTGAATACCTTATCTCATTTGAGCTCCAAATTTTGATTTGCCTTTGCTTTTCTCTCCTACCCAAGAACTTACTCCCGCAAAATCTCATGCAATTCTGCCTGACAGCTCCCTCTTACGTCTTCCTCATTAACACACCATAGTCCGCACTTCATATGCATGCCTCTGGCCTGTTTTTCTGTTCTCCCTTGCCTCTCTTTCTTCTTGGAAATTCTAAATACACTCTCCATCGCACTACTCTTCAACTGCCACGTGCAAAAACTCTGACTTGGCTCCTCTTTTGCATCTTATCCCAGTTTCCTAGCATGTGCAGTTCCTTTATCTAGTCTCACCCTATGCACGTATGCTTGACCCTTTATCAATTTCTCTTGCGCTCTTTGTTACCTTCTCATGGCATTGCATCTGATTCTTTCCATATTTGCTCTCAATTATTCTTTTATTTTTGTTCGCTTCCACTTGAAGGATCTTCATGGTTTCTTTTTTGTTGTTATTTTTCCACATCTCATGAATTTTTTTTTTCTTTCTTTTGCTTTTAACGCCATGGTCATTCACTTCCTTTAGCTTTGTATCATGCAGCGACCGTTATTTTTGCTTATGATTTGGATACTTCGCATTTGCCACTCTTTTCAACCTTTGTTTTAAAGAATGTTTATGTGGCGCACTCGGGGCACGCCTCTGAGCTAGGTGTGAGCCGATTCTCCCCAAACCCACAAGGGGGGCGCAAAACTCAAGAGGTGCATGCACGAGAGCACCTTTAAAATCTGCGAGCGTAGGTTGCTACCCACAGTGTGTACACCCTATCGAATAAAAAGGGAAAAAATCTATACTTTCGTAGACCTAGCCGATTAACGTTGCTTCAAGCGACTCTCCTGCAAGGGGACGATCCCACATTAGCTTCTCTACCGCAGTTGTTGGCTTCCTCTCTTGCAGGTAGGCGATCCCGCAGTCGTCTGCGTAGCCTTCTAGGCCATCCCTCGCATGCAGACACTCCGAAGGCGGTCTGCTCAGCCATCTGCTTAGCCTTCTGCGTTGTCCCTCACACGCTTATGATTTCGCGGACATTCGTCTCTTGCACATGAACATGCTCTTTCTCTCGCATTTCAGAAGATCCGACTGTCGGTCGATTTTTCGGAATTCATGATTTAATTTAATATATATATATAATTTTGGTTTTAAAAACAACATTTTAATTTCAGAAAATGAGACCAAAGAGATTTCTTATATTTAATAGTTTAGATAGATACCACAAGTAATACACCACCCCGAGAGATGAGCACACAATAGCACAAGTAAAACACCACTCCGAGAAATGAACAAATCTCTTGTTAGTAGGCCCAACCATTTAATTAAGAAATTCATGACAACCGTTAAGTCTGCAAATTTGTGACTGACAATTCCTATGCTTAATACGAAGATTAGATAAAGTTTATATTACCTGGGTTCTCAATTCTCTATAAGTGCAAGCCCCTATAGCTAATTACATGTTAAGAAAACTCTCGATAATGATTAGAAGTCTCATCTTTAAGAAATTAAAGTTTTCATGATTGTTTATAAGAAAGCTAAGTGGGAATGAACCAAGTGAGGACAATTATTTTTAGAATCCAAAAGAGCGAGACGTGGGGGACGTCACAGACCTTGAAACGAACTTCAATGTTTTCCCAAACTATCATATTGTTTGGTTTTACATTTTAGAAGTAAAGTTATTTAATGTTTACTCCTGCCATTTATTTAAAATTTAAGGCTTACATTTGCATGACACAGTCATACAAATAACCTAGTAAGATAGGAGGATTTTTATTGTACCGAACAACAATTTCAGAATCCTAGAGAGTTAGGACTTACACTGCACATCATGATTGTGCAAAAGTCTAAAAGATAAAGTGATGATTTATGTCGCACGTGACGTGCAACCTCAAGGTCTTTTGGGTTTATATTGTTTAATACTAAGGAAAGTTTTGGTGAAGTAGATCTGCTTCATTGTTAAGTATTGATCGTCATCTGAAGTTGTTCTCCGTCCACTTGCATCTTCTTTCTACTTGTTCTGAACACTTTGCGGTGATGGTTTTGTGTTTAGGATTTATGTTTGAACTTGTGATTATTGTCGGGTTTCAGTGCCTAGTGTAGTGTTCCTCTTAAACAGATGACCTATTATTCTCTACCCTAGGGGTCTTTGCAAGTATATGAAAGTAAGATATGCCATATAGTACAATAAAAGGAAGTGCAGAAAAATAACAGTGCATACGTGCCACCTCCGACACTGCTGTTAAAGGGTTAGCATTGTGGTATGCATATATACAAAAGTTAAGCAAAAACACGAGACAAAAATAGAATCATGTGGAACATGTTGGATGACACATATAGAAGATCAGGGTCGGGTGTAAGAATTTTAGTAAAGTGTAGAGCTCAGAATCGGGGCCGAAGCCCTAACAATTCTCAAGGGGCTTTGTAGGCAACTATCAACATCATGCATGAGAGACCTAACGTAGGGTAAAGAGATGCCAATAAAGCAATCAGGAGAGGATAATCCTCAGTCCGGTCTATATGACTGACCCATGAGCTTGCCAAAAGTAAAACTCAAAATTTTTAATTTCTTCAGTCATAAAGATAATTAAACTTTTCATTTTTTTATCATACAAAATATAATTTCTCATAAGGGAAAAGAGGTCATTTATATTATATCTTTTATGTATTTTTGTAAATGAAGCAGTTCATAAATCAGTCACATTTTTGAGGCTCGGGACCACCAACAACCCTTGGAGTTAGGGGAACTCTTTACTCAATGTTAGCGGGTAGTATGCTACTCCTACACCATCCTGTAGTCATCGGGTAAAGAGATGCAATACTATTCTCACATAGTAGATATCCTTCTCATCATCACTCTTGCCACCAAAACATCTAATCTACACCAATCTCGATGATCCATATGTGGCAACTCTTTAAATATCCTCAGTTGTCAAAAGGGTTTGAGCATTGTATCCAAGGCCCATATCCTTGATCATTGGGTGTTACTGTAGGATAAATTGTAGAGGGGAATTTTCTGATTAGTGTGCTTAAATTTAAAGTGGCTTGAATCATATCTTGGTGAACCCTTACGTCTTAAGGATGATTTTGCCCAACAAATTATAATAAGCCGAAATGTCCTATGAAATGTTTAAAATCTTGTCAAGGTGTTCAGAGAGTGGCTTTGAAATACTTTAGGATCTTTTGGACTATTTCAAGTTTATTTGAACTTTCTATATTGCTGAATTGATCAATCCATGTTGAATTAGGGGTTATATTATTGTACTTTAAACCGTGCTCTGTGTAATCTTGTTGATGTCCTAATTATCCCATGAGTGAGGTAAATGATCAATCTTTAATTTCATATTAAGAGATATGTGAGTAAACACCTCTAAGGGTATACCCATAACCATCAGAGAATCTTACACTCTTTCCCCTTAGTTGGGCTCGAGCTTGTAGTGTTTTAAGATGTTTCCTTATCACTTATATTTCCTTCCCTTAACTACTCGTTAGATGGTGTTAAGTCAAACCTAGTTCACCATCAAGCTCTTAAGCCTTGGGAGCATATTTGTAATTTTTTGAAAGTATTATAAAGTGTGTTTAATCTTTATCAAAAAGATTAAAATTTTGTTTGACCATTGGTTGGGGCTCAAATCAGTTGTTTATTGATCTTCTAACTCGTACCCCTCACTCTTGGATCATCCAAAGTTTTATTTCTTCCTGTCTATAACAATTCAAGTAGTTACAATTTTTACCCTTTTGTAAAATGCCAAGAGTAGGTCACAACCCTTTCTTACCCTTATGCTTCAATCATTTCAGTGTACTAATCATCATATTTTAATACCCCTTTCCTCTGATTAATTTTAAAAATTATGGCTAGAATGTAAAATTCCAAAATTACCATTATATCCGTAGGGTTTACACACCCTAACTCTTAAATTTTAATTCAAATGGTCATGAAACTCCTATGACATCTCATTCATAGACTATTTAAAACATCAGAGGTGAAATTATATTTTTTTGAATTTTAATTATTTTTTGTAATTATTTAAACTCATAATTATGAATTTTTTAATATTAATTAAGTTAATTACCCAAAATATGTCCTATGACCTTAGGAGAATTTTATAGTATTGCTAAAGGTTAGAGGACCATCTTGTACAAATTTCATAATTTGTTGAATTATATTTTAATTTTTATAATTTTTTTAATTGATTTTGATGAGAAAATAATTAGAAAAATATAAATTTTATTTTAAAATCGACTTTCATTTTTATTTAATCCTTCATCGCAGTGAACTCACCAAACATTATTTCATATTTTTTTAACTTATATTGTATTTTTTATAATTTTTTAAGTCAATAATATGTAGAAATATAAAAAAATATATTTAGATATTCAAAATACACTTTCTGTCTTTAAAATTTTAATTGGGACATCTTAAAGTCATTGTCTTTAATAAAAAAAATTTGTGATATTTTGAATTATATTTATATTTTTATAATTTTTGATGATTTTAAGTAAAAAAAATATTTAGAAAATATATTCTTTAATTTTAAATCCTATTTTTATTTTTCTTAAGTGCTTCTGACTTTGATTAACCTTCAAGACTTGTCCCATATTTTTTTATTTATTTTTTATTTTTTTATAATTGTTTTAGATAAATAGAGGTAATTATCATAAAAAAGGAAGTCTTTTAATACTAAAGGTGTTCTCTGACTTTGAAAAAAATCAGACACTTCTAGACACATCCATGGTGATTAATATTTAATTTTTTGTGATTAAAATGAGTTTTAAGCCATTTATTTAATTAATAACTAAATATTAAACAAATGTTTTCAATTTTTTGGTTCATTAAATTTTCCCTTGTTCACTGAGCACCGATGTATTTTTATTTTTTATTTTTGATTTTTCTATACGAAGATATGATTTTTTGAAATTATATTTCATTTTTTTAGATTTAATTAAATCGGGAAACCTGTAATTTTCTACTTAATCACAGCAGCGCCACCACAACCTCAACATCTCCGAAACTTTGCGCAACACTTTCCTATTTGTTGCGCTTTACACCTCAGTTGTTCCGTCACCCCGCGGTTAGGGCCTTGTACCGGTCTGATCCACCGTTCGACTCGATTCCCACTGTTCATTATAAATATATTGGAATGAACAATATCCGATCATCATCCTAAATGAACCCTAACCAAAGAACCGTCCACACCATAGTGCTAATATCTCTCGATACTTAACTAAATTCGATGTGGTTTGTTCCTAAAGCTTCATCTAAGTGAGACGAACACATCTATACGACTAATTGAACATGGATTGTCCATTCTATTCATGAAAGACCAAAATCGAGAGAGATTCGGAGATTTTTGAGCTATACCTTTGCCCAAGAGGTGAGGTCTCGATTGGGTTGGTTGAGAAGCTTCGCCTTGACACCACGAACCTTCTCAAAGTGTTGGTTTGCTCTGTGGATGGGTCTAGGTCAAATGGTGGATCAAATTTGGTCTAGAACTAGGTTAGAGACCTCGGGAGAGCGAGATTTTGATTGAGGAAGTGATTTTGAGGTGTGGGGAAGCTTTTAGAACAATCAATTTGGAGTTTTGGTGAGGTTGATAAAATGATCGAAAATGCCCTAGATTTCTGTGGAGAAATTAGGATTTTGAGGTGGGGGAGAGTGACTGAAAATGATGGGAATGAGCTTCGTGCAAGTGTGAGAAGGATTTGGGGCAATTTTGGCAGAGTTTTCCTAAGGTTTGTGCATGTCCATCTTTTGGTCGTGAGAGGGGTCCTTATAGGCTCAACCATGGTTGCCATTTAGCCAAGGCCAGGAGTTCAAGGTGGCACCTATGTGGAGAGAAGACAACGACAAACGTCTAATGGGAGAGAGTCACATTGGATGGGCTTAATTTTGAGTTCTCCCCTCTTGGTGGCTCTGGGGTTTGGGATTTTTCGGCGGCCATGGTGGCCGACCAGGCTATGGGAGGTCTCCATCTTGCTTAGAGGAGTTGGGGATTGAGGATTGTGAAGTCAATTTGGTGTTGCCTTGTGTACAATTCGACCTAATTTTGGAGGTAGCTTGGTTTTGAGTCATGTATGTGGGTCAAGCTCACCTCTCAAGGTGGCTGGGGTTGGTGGTCAGCTTGGGGGAGTGAGTGCACAAGTTCCCATCATGAGCTTAGGGCTTAGTTTTGGGTTTAAGTGAATCGTTGGAGTGGTTAAATGCTTTTTTCCAAGAGTGGAAAGTAGGTCATCATTTAGCCATAAATGGCAAGGTGCCTCACATGAGGCTTGTACATGGCTTCCATATGGCTTGGATGAAGCCATATGGCTTGCCTATGGCTCATGCATGACCTACATGTCTTGCACTAAAGGAGATGGTGAGAGTTTCAAGTCTTGAAGGGATTTTTTATGAATTCCAAACTTAACCAATTTAATCATGGACTATTTCATCACAGGTTTATTCAAATCAAATGTGGGGGCTGATTTTTTTGTTATGTGGACTTGGGTCCATATGGATTTAGAAATTGGGCTTACTTTGGTGGGCTTTTGGCATGAGTTAAGAGAGATTGGCTTCTTGGGCTTGGATGATGGATTTTGGGTTTGAGATTAATCATGATGGGCTCAATGAAACTATAAATTTTTCTGATGGAATTTTGAGACATGAGCTTGGTGAATTTTAATTTTGGATTTTGGAGTTGGGGTGGACTTGGATTTGAGCTTTGGTGATTTTGAATTAAGTCTTGAAATTTGGTGGGGTTGGACTTTTTTTTTAATTTTGATGGATTTGAGGTGAATTTGAAGTGGATTTGACAATTTTGACAACTTTGGTGGAAGTCAGAGTAATTGGGTAAATTGGGCATTTTTGATGAAAATTAAGGTAATTGGGTAACTTTGGGAATTTAGGGTGTAAAATTGAGTCATTTCGGTAATTTGGAGAAATTTGGACAAATTTAGGCATTTTTTGTAATTTTGGTAATTTTGGATAATTTTGGGTAAAATTGGTAATTTTGTATTTTGGGTGGATTAGATTTGTGATGGAGTGTAGGATGTGGTGATGTGAAGTGATGGTGTGAATGTGTATAATATTAAGTGTGTGTGCATGTGGTGATGTGTTCATGGATGTGAAGTGTATGTGTGAGTGAGGATTAGGTGAGGTACCCAAATCACAAAGGGTCTTCCTATGGTGTCATGACCTTATAGGAACTATTTTTTGAGCCTCATCATGTTTGTCTTAATCAACTCAACCAAGTGTTGAGGGTTTGAGACACTCATGTGAAACTTCATAAAAGAGCCAAGTGGTTAAAACTCCTAAAGAGGTGGGCCTTACCACTAGTCTTTTAGGATAGTCAAAAGGAAAATCCTATGGCTAGATCCTAAGTTCTAGAAGGAAGAATTTGGACCTCACAAAAAACGAGGTCAACACCCGCACTTGGGCTTCCTCTCTTGCACACATAAGATCTCGCACCCTCTTCTCTCCCGCAATCATCTGTTTCTTACCTGCATGGTTTCATTTGGTAAACGATGCGATTTTTATTATTTTAGAAAGTTATTAATCGATTATTTCTCCGTACTACAGTGAGTTCACTGTAGCAATAGCGACTTTACCACAACTATAGTAATTCCACTGTAGCTGCAATAAAGTCGTGAATTTGATCTATTTTTTCATGTTTGCTTGAGGTCATACAATCCATTAACTAATCGAAAAAAATTTCATGTTTGCTAAATGTGTATTTGATTTAATTTCTTTATTTTATTTTAACGTGTAAAGTCAATTATTAACTTGTAATGGAAGGGGGATTGTGTAATCGGTAGTGGTCGCACTAGCAAATAGGACTGTGCATGGCAATATACAACAAACACAGTCAATGACAAGTATTTCATATGTAAGTTTTGCAATTGAGTCTGTAGTGGAACAATAAACAGGATGACAAAAATCTTGCTAGCGCATATAAGGGCATTATACCATGCACTAAAGCCTCCACAGAAGTTCAAGAGATATACAAGAGAACATTAGAAGAAGATGCAAAAGTCAAAGAACAACGTGACATTATAAGCAGTGAAACAAATGCTTGTGAAAGTTAAGATGCCACAAATTCATCACTATTTGAATCCTCTTAGAGGCCACCTAGAGTTAGAGGTCTAATGGATACTTTTACCATAACACAAGCAAGAAATTTTACTCTAAATTCTAATTGTAAAATAGATTGATGAAAAGATGCATGTAGGGCATTGGTAGATTCTACTACTTAGTCAAATTGACATTTAATGTTGCTCATGAGCTATATTAATCTCTATGCTTGAAGCAATTGCTCTTTTTACTTGATTTTAGTCCAGATACAATGCATAAATTAAAAATTTGGATGCTTAAAGATAAAGTTGCTGTAATCAATAAGATGTTAGAGGAGAATAAGAAATCATGGAATGAATATGGTTGCTCGATTATATCAAATAGTTGGACAGATGAAAAAAGTAGAACTTTCATTAATTTTTTTGTTAAGAGTCCAATTGAGATTTTTTTCTTATGTAAATGCTTCTTATGTTATAAAGAGTGTCGAGTTATTATTCTCTTATTTAAATAATGTGATTGAGGAAGTAAGAGAAAAATATGGTACAAATTATATCAGACAGTGAGTCAAATTATCTGAATACCAGTAAAAAGATAATGAGAAAAAGACAACATACTTATTGGACACATTGTGCAACATATTATATTGACCTAATGTTAGAAGATATTAGAAAGTTGAAGATTCAAGAAAGCATGTTTGTAAAAGGAAAACAAGTTGATAAATTCATTTGCAGGCACACATGGGTTTTTGATTTGATGAGATCATTTACAAAAGAGAGAAAACTCATTTTTCCAACCATCAAACGATTTGCTACTGCATATTCCTTCAAAGCATTTACAGACAGGAGCAACTACTCCAGACAATGTTCTCCTCAGAAGCTTGGTGTTCTAATCAATGAGTTGAGAAGACAGATGATATAAAAGCTTGAGTTGTTATTTTGTTTGATTCTTTTTTTTTGGGGATCATCTTACTCACTGTATCAAAATTGTTGTACCACTTATAAGTGTTGTACCACTTATAATTGTTCTAAGAGAGTTTGACTTAGAAGAAAGACCGAACATGGTTTATATTTATGAATTAATGAATTCAATAAAAGAAAAAATTGCTTTTAACTGTGGGCATAATGAAGACAAGTATAACATTATATGGAGGATTGATGCAAGATGGGAAGTCAAACTTCATAAACTACTACATGTAGCTAGTTATTATTTAAACCCTTAATCCCGTTTTGAAGACAACTTTTCTAATGACGAAGGGGTGAAGCGGGGGCTAATTGCTTGTATGGAAAGGTTGGATTATGATAATCGCATTAAAGCTGATATTCAACTAGACTTGTACTATAATTTAAGAGGAGGCTTTGGGAGTAGAGTTGCTATGAAGTTAAGAAAGTTAAGATCTTCTGATTAATGGATGAGATTTGGTGGAAAAATGCATGAGTTAACGAATTTTGATATTTGAGTTCTTAGCCTCACCTGCAATTCATTAGTTTGTGAAAGAAATTGGAGCAATTTGGAATTAGTAACAACTTTTATCTTTTGAAAAATATTAATATTTGCTTTCATAACACCTCTTAATATATATATATATATATATATATATATATAATTCACGATGGTCATGATTCCGGCTCTGCCATGGTTTGCGACTCGATGGCGACTCGGGTAATCGGGAGGCATGGCTCGATCGTACGCTAGCGTGACCGCTGGCGACGTTGGAGACGCGGGTAAAATGTATCGTTGTTATGCCAGCGTGACCACATATGCCGTTCGAAACTTCCTTTCTGTCTACTATGACTCACTCACACTCGGCTCTGATACTTCCTTCGTTCGACATCCTGGCCGGAAAGGGGGTAAGCTGGCCCTCTTCCTCTCTGATGACGAGAACGACGAACTCGCCTCTTCTTGCCGCCTTCATCTGGTAGGAAATTCCTGTATGGGTATCCTAAAATGGAGTAAATTCAAAAGCATTTCGAACTGGTGAAGCTCATTGAAGATTGGAAGATAGGACCTTTGGATGGAAGGCACATTTTAATTCAGTTGTCCAATGAGAAGGATTATACGCGTCTGTTTGTTAGGCGTATGGTGCGGTTTGAGGATTGTGGAATAAAAGTTTTGAAATGGTTAGCTAATTTGATCCCAAAGCTGAGGCTTTGATTATCCCTATTTGGCTTCGGTTCCCAGGTTTGCAAATTCATCTTTTCAACCATGAAATTCTGTTCTCCTTGGCTGCTATGTTCGAGAGACCCCTTAAATTAGATGCTCCTATCTATAATCTCACGAGACCGACTATGATTAGAGTTTTAATCGAACGGGATGTTACTTTACCCCCATCTGATGAGGTTTGGATTGGATCGACTCACAATGGATACTGACAACAGGTTTTATTAGAACACACCCCTTTTATTGCACTCACTGTCGAATGCTTGGCCACGGTCAGGACCAATGCTTCAAGCTACATCATGAATTGAGGAAATGGGGAAATTTGAAACAGTCACTCATAGAGCAGGCACTTTTGCTCCCTGTGGAAAATGCTGAGGTTTCTCCGGCAGATGCCATGGCTGCCGTCCCCCACCCAACCGTTACCCCTTCGGTCCAGGCCAAGGGACAACAGGTTGGGCGTGCGCTGCAAGTCACACATGCTCCCCTACCTACTTTGAATGCTGAGAGGGCTCGACTCTCATCTGCCTCTCTCCCTGATGCTTTGAATACTACTAATAATCAATATCTTGTTACCTCTAATGCTATTTACCTGGTTGGGAGACTGAGCAGGTGTTACCTGTTCCGGATCCTCCTATCATTTCTATTTTTGAGGAAGCTCGTCCTTCTTCGGCCCCTCTTCGTGACGCTTTGAATACTGATAATAATTCTCTGTACTCTCATCATTCTAATGACCTCTCTGATACACTTTTGGAGGACATTTCTAAAATTTTAAGGGATGAATGACATGTTCAAAAGTATCGTTGGAGGAAGTATAGAGGGCAAGAGGAAGCGTAAAAGCACAATAGTGGGAATACCTTGTTGAATATGAATCACTATTTTTCAGATGGAGAAAATGGACGGACCCAAACTAGATCGTTTAGGAAGGGTCATATGTCTACTCATGTTTAATGTCCTAATTTGGAATATTAGAGGAGTTGCGGATCCTCACTCCCTTGGTAGACTCAAGTCAATGATAAGAATTCATAAGGTCAGTATCTTTGCTATTTTGAAACCATTGGTCTCCTCTCCGGATGATCGCATTTTGGGTAAATTCAAAAACTTCTTTCTTTGCTAATTGCTTTAACAAGATTTGGTTATTTTGGCGTAAACATATTACAGTCGATGTTTTTATTCATGATAGACAATTTGTGCACACTTTCTTTTCTATGGATGTTTTCTCTGATTGTCTCACCTTTGTTTATGCCGGGACTACTAATGCTGCTAGATATGATCTTTGACACAAACTTTCTGATATGGGTGCCTTAATCTCTAAGAATTGGATGGTTGGAGGGGATTTCAATATGACGATGCATGAGTCTGAAAAATTGGGTGGTCGGAGAATTGACACCACTTTAACTGATAAATTCACTGAAGCTTTGGATTTGGCTGACATTTCTGATCTTGGCTTTGTTGGTTCTAAATTTACTTGGAAACGGGGAAAGCTTTTTGAACGCTTAGATAGTTGTTTTGCTAATCAGTTGTGGATTGCTTCTTATGGTTTTTTGCAAGTTCAACATCTTTGCAGATCTGGGTCTGATCACAGCCCCTTCTTTTGTCCTTTGATTTTTTTGAAAAGGTTTCCACTTATCACTTTCATTATCTAAACGTCTGGGCTAGACATGATGATTTTTTGCGAGTCATTGCTACTAATTAGAGATGTGAGGAAGTGGGCAATGGATGGTTCACTCTTTGGAAGCTGCATAAAAATGTGGCTTCTGCTTTAAGATCTTGGAACTGGGTTGTATTTAGTGATGTTTATGCTAGAGTTAAGAGGGCGTAGCAGAGGGTCAGTCTCCTACAGGCTATTGATGAATCTTTTGATGATATTATCCATGACTTACAGGAGGCTAATAAAGAATTATTGGAGGCCTCCTTTTGGGAGGAATTGTTGCAACAAAAATGGGGACACCCATTTCTCTTAAGATGATCAAAACACCAAATACTTCCATGCTTGCATTAAACAAAGACGAGCCAATAATACTATTTTGAGGATTAAAAATGATGAGGGGAGCTAGATTTCTGGGGATGAGGAGATTGGGGAGAGCACTGTTCTTTATTTCTCTTAACTTTTTGAGTTTCATGAGTCCTCGAGCTCTATTGATGCTTCTTTATTTGATGATGTACGTCAGCACATGGTGGATCTCGATCTCTCTGTATTCCTTCGGATGAAGAAATTTATTCCACTCTTTTGGACGTTAATTGCAGCAAGGCTCCCAGGCCTGATGGTTTCACCTCTGCTTTCTTTATTAAATGCTGGAGTATTGTTAAGGATAAGGTGGTGGAAGCTATACTGAGTTTCTTTAAGGGGTAGAACCCGGGAAATTATTCCTCTGCGGCTACTATCGTTCTTATTCCCAAAAACACTTAAAAAAGCTCTTGGGACCATTTTAGACCTATTTCTCTCACCTCTGTCATATCTAAAGATGATTAGTAAAATTTTGGTCAGGCGTATTCAACCTCATCTCCATAGATTAATTCCCTGAATCAATCTGCCTTTATTCAAGGGCCAAAGATCACGGATAATATTATGCTTGCGCAAGAACTCTTCTTGGATATTGATAAAAAATGTAGAGGGGAAACATGGTCACTAAATTGGATATCCGCAAGGCTTATGATTCAGTTAGTTGAGAGTTTATCTTAAAGGTGCTTAAAGCTAGGGGCTTTTCCCAGGAATTTTGCAAAATTATTCTCTCTTGGCTCCATTGCAATAAATACATCATCCCCATCAATGGGCAATCTCGGGGCTTCTTTAGTGCGGGGCGTGGGATAAAGCAAGGTGACCTCTTATCCCCTACTATTTTCATTTTAATTTTTGATCATCTTTCTCGCCTTTAAATAACCTTTTCAGGAGTAACCCTACTTTGCAATACGCTCATAAATCAAATACGTTGGTAACACATTTAGCGTTGTCGATGATATGATATTGTTCTCTAATGCTAGCAAAAAAAACGGTGAGGGATATTCACAGTTTAATGGTGAAATTTCAATCTGTCTCTGGTTTGCTTTGTAATGCCAATAAATGCAACTTATACATGGGAAATATGGTCAATCGTTCTAATGCGTGTTGGATTGCCAATTTTACTGGATCTCTATTGCTACCCTTCCACTTAAATATCTGGGGGTCTTCTTACTTAAAGGAAGGAAAAGACGAATTCAGTTTGATGAAGTGGTGGAAAAGGTGCGGAAGAGAATCTCAGATTGGAAAAATAATTTCTTTTCAATTGGGGGAAGAATTACGTTGCTCAAGAGTATCTTACATCCTCTTCCTTTATATACTCTACAAGTTTTCCAACTCAAGAAAAACACTCTTTTGAGTCTCGAAAGATGTTTTAGTAAGTTTTATGGGTGGGGAATCATTTAGGTAGAAGATGGATGCCTTGGAAGAATGTTTGCAAACCCCTTTATGCTGGTGGTTTGGGTTTCAGATCTCTACACCATATTGCTGATATTAATGTTTTTAAACAATTGTTTAATTTTCAGAAAGGTGATTCCTTGTGGGCTATTTTCATGCATGAGAAATATTGCCACTCCATCCGGCATGGATCGATTGACGGTTGGGGGATTCCACTATGTGGAAGAGAATGCTTCATATTAGAGATTGAGCTAAGAATTTCATTTACTGGAAGGTGGAGAGTGGAAACATTTCCTTTTGACATGACTGTTGGATCCATGTAATGCTTGATATGAGGGATACAAGGTCTTCAAGTCTTATGATTTCTGACAGTTGGGTGGATGGTCATTAGAATTTTTCTCTTCTTAATTTTCTTGGTTTTGTGGGAGCTACTTTCATCTCAACCATTCCTATTGAGCCTCATTTACAAGATACTCCTACATTGAATTTCCAATGTCTTGCTCTACTACCAAATCTTTATATTCCGCCTTACATAACTTTCAAAAGCTCCCTTGGGGAGAGGATGTGTGGAGTTGGGCATTAACTCCCTCTATGCTTTCCCGGTTTGGCGGATTTTCCACTCTGTTATTCGTTGTGATGATATCTTAAAAATGAAGTGGTTGAGACTTGCTTCACGTTGTTGTTTATGTAACTCGGCGGAGGAGACTATTGAGCATATTTTCCTTTCTTGCCCCTTTTCACTTTTCATTTGGAGGAAGGTTGACTTTGGTTTGACACTATTGTGAATTCAGAGCGGAATCTCATGCTTACCATTATGATTTACAATCCGAATCGTAAATAGAAACATTTTTTGCAAGTCTACCCTTACATTATATACTGGTTTATTTGGATGACTCGTAATGATATTATACATGAGGGTTAAACCATTCAAAAGAGAATGATCTTTACTAATATTATTGCCTATATTAATATGCTTTGGAGAACGGGTAATCCTAAACAAAGCTTCTTTTTCGGGCATTAACTATTTTCTTTCTATGGGGCTTGCGGTTATGGCTGAGAGGACATCTCCTCTTCTCCTGGTTTTGGTGAGATGGAGGCCACTTCCCAGGGGTTGGGTAAAGTTTAACACCGATGGGAGTTGGAAATCTAACCCTAGGAATCTTGCAGGGAACTGTATTCTTTTCTTCTTCTCCCTTTTACGCTGATACTCCTTTGGAGGCAGAGGCTCGGGCCATCTTGATGGCTGTCATGATAGCCCACTCTCTTAGATGACATTTTATTATATTTGAATGTGATAATCACATCTTGGTTGACATCATTGCCAATGGTGCCTAGGCCCCTTGGGATATCCTCTACTATATTAAGAAGATTAAAGGCTTAATTTCTAATATGAATGTCATATGGAGTTTCAATTATCGGGAGGGAAGTCAACCCGCAAATTGACTTGCTATTTTAGGTAGTGCCATTAATAACTGTTGGGTGGGATCTGATCCCCCTCCTTCAAACATTTTGCTGGTTGGTGACAAGATTGATGCCCCATATGTCCGTCGGGATGTCTCCTCTTAGCTTTTTTATCTATTTGGTGGTATGGCTTGGTCTTGGATTTCATTGGTGTTGTGTTTATATTTCCTTTCCTACTTCGGCGGTTCTCGGTTGGGGCGGTGGTTGCCGCTCACCTGATATTTATGACAGTACCTATTTTTGGGTTTTGTGGATACTTTATTTGGGTGCTAGTCTTTGCGCCTGAGTTTACTGGTTTTATTGGCTTCATTAACTCAATCTCTACTTTCACTGGTCCTCTTTTTTTCTTTTGTCTTTATTACTGCAGATTTTCTCGTGAAAATCAGATGTTTGTGATGTTGATGCCGCTTGGAGCTCTTCACTTGGACTTAGCGTTCTTTCTTAATTTTTTGGTGTACATCTTTTGTGGGGTATACGATTACTTTGGTATATTGGATTTAATGTTTTTTTGGGTACATTTTTTTTTATCCTTTTGGTGTACATTTGTAACGTGGATAAAGGAACCTCTAGGTTTTTTATTTTGTTTTTAGACAGGGATCCTTATTCCCTCTTTATTTTTGTACTTTTAATTTATATTAACACATAGAGAGCCACAAGATGCTCTTTCGTCTTTATATATATATATATATATATATATATATATATATATATATATATATATATATATATATATATATATATATATATATATATGATGTCTTCTCCCATGCTCGGCTCTGCTAGGGTTTCGACCCATGTCGAACCCTAGCAACCCTTATCGAAGATCATTACTCTGGCGTCGTCTCTCCGTCGTCGTCGGCTCGCGGCTTCGAAGTCGATCGCTGCTCGCATCTCGTCGTCTCTTTTCGAAGCCGACAGATCGCATCGCATCTTCCTCCGTCTTCCTCCTCACAGAAGCCGACACCTGGCGTTGGTGTCAAGAGTCTGTTCCGATCGACAGTTTGCTAAAGAAATGACTTCAGGACGTTCCTACGCCGCCGCCCTCGCCAGTGATAACCCCGTTTCTGCCCCTCTTTCGAGTATGTTTCCGCAACTATGCTACAACAATTTTGCTCTTGGCATTGAAACCAGATTTCTCAAAAAAGGTTCCCGTAAAAACGACAAACCTGCAATCTTTCTCACTGAGGCAGAGATCTCCACCCTAGCTGCGCCCTGCCGACTGTTCTGAGTAGGTAAGTTTCTTTATGGAAACCCTAAACCTGAGCTAATTTGAAAGGACTTTGAGCAAATGAAGCTGAAAGAGAGTTGGAAGATCGGTAAATTAGATGGTCGTTACATTCTTATTCAATTATCAAATGACGAAAACTACACCCATTTGTTTGCGAGAAGAGTTCTTCGAATAGAAAACCAGGTGATGAATATTTTAAAATGGACGGTGGATTTTGACGCTCGTACTGAACCTCCTACCATTTCTGTTTGGCTGCGCTTCCTAGGTTTGAAGATCCACCTTTTTTAACCAACAGCTTCTCTTCGCTTTAGCGATGGTATACGGTAAACCCCTCAAAGCTGACACGCCTACAGTGAATCTGACTCGGCCTTCAGAAGTCAAAATTTTGATAGAAATGGATATTACTTTACCTTTTTCGGGAGAAATATGGATTGACACATAATATCAGGGATTTTGGCAACAAGCAGAACTTGAACTGATACTACTTTAATGTACCCACTGTCGTATGTTTGGACATTCTCCTTCTCAATGTTATCAATTGCATTTGAATTTAAAACATTCAAGTAAAAATACTTCTGGATTTACCCCACCTCATACCTGTCCCTCCTCCGCTCCTGAGTGCATTCCACACACTATTGAAACACCAATTGACACGATGCCACCCCCTCCCACTACCAGAGACAATACTGTCTAAGTTCTTCAGACAAATTATTGGCAGATGGTTTACTTGGGTCCGATAATCAGGATAGTATTGAAGCTCCACATTCCCAGGATGCATCAGTTGTTGAAGAGACATGCTTACCACTTCTTCAGAATCAAAATGTTGTTACTGCTAGTCAGGCGCTGAGGGCTCATTCTCTCCTACATGCTCAACAATCTGTTGACCACACTGATCACATGAGCCAATCCTCGGATGAGGAATGACAGGTATACACATCTAGAAAGAAAAAGAAGAATGGAGACACACCCTAGCTTGAGAACTTAATGGATGATACTCTAGTAACTTTGGGTAATGGAACGACACTCAACAATTTGTTAGCTGTCTCCGCTCCTAGAACCAAAGACAGAAGCAAGACCAAACTGGCTCGTGCCTAGCAGCTTACTGCAAGTTTTATTTTTTGTGTTTTATCTATGTTTCATCCATTTAGGATGCTAGTGTCTGATGTATTGTATGGGTATGACACTTTTTTTTTTGGGTCCTCTCATACAACCTTAATGTATCTTTTCAATTTCAATATATATATATATATATATATATA
>NEWO01000275.1:484789-526375 GCA_003013225.1 Phalaenopsis aphrodite | reverse complement strand
TATATATATATATATATATATATATATATATATATATATATATATATATATATATATATCGCTACGTGTCGGCAGAGGATCGTTTCGTTTTCCACGATCGTCGATAACGACGTAGGGATTATGCAGTTTCATTCGCGCCAGCTTCTGCGTCGAGCGTCGACCTTGTCAAGCTGCAAGTTCCGCGACTTCTGTGCCGGCGTCCAGCTCCGCTGTTCGTCGTTCTGTGTCAGTTTTTGATGCTTCTTCTGTTCATGTCTGCGCCAGTGCTTCTCCGACCAGATCTTCTGCTTTGTTTTTGCGCCTTTCTCTCCAGCCCAACGCAAGTTTCTCGCTGCAGGTGCAGCTGGTTGTTCTGATGACACTTCTTCTTTTGCTGAACTGGCAAAGACTTCCTTTGCCCACGTGGCGGGAAACCCTCAGGTGGAGTCCGTGGTGGTCTTCCCCTTAAACTATAAGGAATGTCGCGATGACACAGATGATTGTCCTTTTTTTAAGAACGAAAGTAGGAAAAGTGGGAAAACAACAATTTTTTTCTCTCACTCAGAAATTTCTACCATGATAGAAAAATTCAAGTTTGCTCTCATTGGAAAATTTTAATGGGGACACTCGCCTATAGAGGTTATCAGAAAGAGCGTAGATGATCTTAAGCCAGCAGGGAAGTGGAAGGTGAAACTTATGAATGGAGACATGTGTTGATCCAACTAACAATGACTGAAGACTACACCAGAATTTTCTCCAAGAAACATCTTAATATTGCAGGAAAAGCTATGAAGTTACTCAAGTGGTCTCCTGATTTCGACTCAAATCATGAAACTCCCACTGTATCGGTATGGTTTAGTTTATCTGGTCTCAAGCCGTATTTTTTTCACCATCAGGTTCTCTACTCTATTGGGGTCATCCTAGGGGACCCTTTGAAGCTAGATCTACCTACTTTCAACCTAACCAGACCTTCGGTGACCAAAATAATTGTGGAAAGGTATATTACTTTACCAGATGTTACTGAAGTCTGGCTGGGCACAACCCACAATGGATATTAACAACAAATTTTCTTGAAACACAGACCCCCATATTGTACCCACTATAAAATGTTTGGTCATATCCTTGATAAATGCTGCAAGCTCCATCCTAATTTGAAAACTAAGGTTCAAGTGAATAAGGATGGGTCTAACCCCACTCCTCTGGACATTTTAGTTCCACTTGGGGAGGATACTACCAGACAGGCGGTGTCTGTTGCCCCTGAGGACCCCCCTCATGACACTGCTGTTACTGTTACTGCGAGGGATGTGATGTTGACACCTTAAAACCTCATAGAAAATAATACTGATGGACTATTACCTACAAATGAAAGTGTTCAGACTGATAATCAGGAGAGCTTCACAGCTCCATATCTTCAGGAAGTATCCGGTGTAGAGGCAACTCATACTACACATATGCTAGAACCTATTGTGGGTACTATGGCTGATATTCCTTCTGCTTCAGCTCTACCACCCCATCAGACTGATTCTTCTATTCCTGGAGGAAGAAGAAGAATGGAGACAGACTCCAGCTCGGGAACATATTGGATGATACATTTGTTATTTCTGACAATGACAATCATCTTAGCAACTTACTAGCTTGCTCCTTTCTTAGAACTAGAGGCAGAGGCAAGACCAAATTGGGTCGCTCTCTAGCCACCTGATACTATGTATTTCGACACTGTTAGGTTTTTTATTGAAGTATCTAATGTATTTTTCTGTTTTTTCTAGTTTTAGAACCATTTGTGGTTTTTTATTGGGCAGGGAGCCATGTTTGAGCCCTCCCACACTTTGTATCTGTATCTTTCTTTCTACTTAATATATTAGCCTATTTGGGCTTTCAATATATATATATATATATATATATATATATATATATATATATATATTAAGAGGAACATGTTGGAGCATAAGAAGTTGTTACAATATTAGATTGAGAAAGAGAAGTATAAGGAGTAAGATTTCGATCTAATATTAATAAATGACACAGACTCTGATGATGAGTGAATTGTTAAAAAGAAATATCCAATGCTTCCACAGGAACCTTCTTGGTTGAATGAAGAACAAATATTTGATGTTGATGCACTTAAAAATGGGCCAATAACTAATGCAAATGAAGAATCACAAAATATCACATAAGGAAATATATTTTTATAACATATTCCAATAGAAAAGGAAGCTGAATGAAAGAACAAATAAAGTTCACATTTACATTAATTGCTCTTTATATTTTTTTTATAAACGTCCGGGGGCTAATTTTATTGAAATTTAATTGCTCTTTATATAATTATGCATTCATATATATAAATGTCATTTTATTTGTTTTTATAATTTAGGCAAAAATGATAATCTAAAACAAATTATGAACGCACCTGAGGTTGAGCACGAGGATGACTTTGATGAAGCAGATAATGAATGCAGACAATATGAAGGACCTAGTTGTGATTTGGACACAAATATTGGTGAAAAGAAGAAGATTTTGTGGTTAAATATGAATAATAAACAACTTTCCAAGATTGAAACCAACTAAGCACAAGTTTATTTTTTGGCTCAAACATATTTACTTATTTTTATATGTTTCTATTTTTTGTGGTGAATGTTTGCTAATATCTTGAAGATTCTAACCCTAAAAGACTTGTTTTGAAATTGAATAAGCATAAGTTCTTTTAACACCTCTTAATAATTTTTTTATTAAGCAAAATTATTTTATTTTTTTGTCTTTTAATATTTATATTCCTTATTAGTTTTATACCGTGGGGCTTACAGTCGTCACTCTGGGGCTTACGCCTTGCCGTGGCTAGAATGCCCCACCCAACGCCACTCCTTCTAAAACATTGTTTTCAAATAATCCAATCTTCTCTTTCTCCTATTTGGCTACTTATATGGTTTTGGAGGGACACCTCTCTTGGTTCCACCTCCTTTCTCATTCGCTCCTTCCTCGACAAAGGCTCCTCTTGTTGTTTCCCCTTCTTTAAAACCTGTGGCTCTTGTTGCCCACTTTCTTCGTTTCTTTTTTATTATTTTTGGTAGGCAAAATGATTTAGTATTTCATTTCTCCTCTTCAAACAACCATTTTACTTTATTTTTTCATTTAAGTTTGGTTTCAACTTTTGCTCAAGCATTAATCCAAATATTTTTGAAAAATTGTTCACATTTTCAGCAAAGAGATCTTAAAGTTTGTTAGTCATATTTTTTAATCATTGGCAAATTCTCATTGGGCCACCCCAACTTGAAGATTATTGACTATTTTATCAGATTTACATTTGATTGGTGACCATTTTTATGGGGCTCATTAGTTTTCATCATGTTATATTATTAAATTATTATCAGAAGTAAATATCTCCCTCGATGGTCAATTATGTCAAAATGATTGCACCATGTTTACTCCTCGGATGATCCAACTATCACTCCTTTTGGATTGCATTCCCTTGACTTTGTTTTCTTTTTATTAAATTAATCCACTTTTATTCTCTGGGTTTTATATTTGGTAAGCTGTTGCAAGTTAATAATGCTATTGCTCATTTTTCAAAGCTTTTTTGCCGAGTGTTTTGGTTAAATTGGACTTTACTTCTCATTTAGAAAAAAAAAAAATATGGATTTACTCCTGAACTCGAGCATATGGGCAAATGTTTGAATTTGAAGCAATTGTTGCATATTATTCACCCTACAAAATTTATGGTTATAATTTCTCTGAATGTTTCAAGGCTTATCCAGATTTGAGGGAAACTAATTATCATGCACAAGTGATACAGTTAAATTATCAGATTCGTCTCTCTACCACTTTGGGGGCAACTTCTTTATTCAATTAGGTCTACAATCAAAACTCGTAATCAATTTTATATTTTTTTTAGAATTAAAGGTTCTTGTGCCTACAGCTTTTAGGCCCACTGTGTTCGTCACTCAACACATACATATGCATCATCATTTATGTTGATACATCTATTACTACAACACCTCTCCTCTCTCCAATTTGTGAACATAACAATGATTAGGGTGCTCATTAGTCTTTTGATTTAGATGAGAGCACTCTGAGTGTTGATTCCTTGGTGGATAGGAGGTTTCATATTCTTTTTACTAGTGAGACGATCATTATAAAAGAAAAATCACTCTTTAATCAGGCTTACAGGAAATGCTATCAAAGTGAGGTTTTTTTTTTGTTTTTTTTTTTTGTTTGCATGTAGTTTTCAAGTTCATAAGGATTTCAAATTCTAGGTTATCATGTTATCTTTCTCTTGTTTTGACTCTTTTTCTTTTTACTCCTGGCTATTTATGGTGATGGTTCTTGATGTATTCATATCATTGTTTTAATAATAATGTTTTGCTTTTAAAATATTATCAAAGCTTAAAAAAAATAAGCTTAGACAATTTATCATTGTGTAAGTGCTAGGGCGTCCCCTGGAAGCGACACACTGTATAGGCTGAATACAGTGAAAAGTGTGTAAGAGCCGCTGCACCGGCGCCCGGGTGTAGTGTTAAATAAGTAAGGGTTCTCACATTATGGGCGAATGCAGGTAAAGAAGTTAGTCGATGAAACTAATGAAACTAATATTAGGATAGGATCTTGAAATATAGGTACTCTCAATGATAAATTAATTGAATTAGTTGATATTATGATTCATAAAAAAATTAATATCTTATGTATTCAAGAAACTAAGTGGGTTGGAGAAAATGCTAAGGAGATTGATAATTTAGGTTTTAAACTTTGGTATTCTGGTAAGAGTCGCACTGAAAATGGTGTAGGTGTAATTATATATAAGAGTTTGAAAGATAATCTTGTAAAAATTAATAGAGTTGGTGATATAATTATAGCCCTTAAGATTATCATTGATACTAAGATTTTTAATATTATAAGTGTTTATGCTCCTCAACTAGGTTTAGATACAGGGTCTAAAGATAAATTTTGGAATGATTTAGAAGACTTAATACAAATGATATCTGTTGAAGAAAAAAATTTTATTGAAGGAGATTTAAATGGACATGTCGGTAGAGTGGTAGAAGATTTCAGAAATATTCATGGTGGCTACGGTTTTGAAGTAACTAATGAAGAAGGTAGAGTTATTTTAGATTTTTCTTTTGCGTATGATTTTGTTATTACTAATACTTTATTCAAGAAAAAGAGATTAAAATCTTATTACTTATAAGAGTGGATCTATTAAAATACAAATTGATTATTTTCTTATGAGAAGAAGAGATTGTCGCGATTGTAAAAATTGTAAGGTCATTATAAGTGAAAATTTAAACACCCAACATCGTTTTTTAGTTTTAGATTTTAAGATTAAGAGTTGTAAAATAAAAAATACTAGGACTCATCATTACAGAATTAGATGGAGAAATTTAAAAGACACAAATAAAATTATTTTTATGAGTAAAATTCAAGATTTCAAAATTTGGGATATTCATGAAGAAGCAAATGTGATGTGGGATAAAATAACAAATACTATTAAACAAATAGCAAAAGATGTGCTTGGAGAATAAAAAAAAAGTATTTACAAATAAAAATAGTTAGTGGTGGAATAATAATGTGCAAGAAAAAATAAAATATAAGAAGTTATATTATAAACATTGGTTTAAATGTAAAAGCTTAGAGAACTGAGAAAAATATAAAACAGCCCACAGAGAGTTTAAAAGAACAATCTGTGACGCTAAAAATTCTGTTTTTAATGATATTTATAATAGATTAGATACTAAGGAGGGTGAAAAATATATGTATAAACTAGCCAAACAAAGAGAAAAGAAAAGTAAAGATTTAACTCAAGTAAAGTGTATTAAAAATGAAAATCAAAAAGTGCTTTTCTTAGAAAAATATATTCAACATAGGTGAGTGAATTACTTCGAGAAACTTTTTTATAAAGTTTCTGAAAATACGATCGACCTTAGTGATTTTAATATCGTGAATAATAATAAAATGTTTCATTTTTACCATCGCATTAACAAAAAGGAAGTTGAGGAGGCTTTAAAGAAAACCAATGGTGGAAAGTCCGTAGGACCTGATGATATCCCAATTGAAGTGTGGAAATATTTGGGAGATTTGGGAGCTTCTTGGCTTACTAAACTCTTTATTATTATTTAAAAAACTAAAAAGATGCCTGAGGAGTGGAGAAAGAGTATTTTGGTCCCCATTTTTAAGAATAAAGGGGATGCACAAGAGTGTGCAAATTATAGAAGATTTAAGTTGATGTGTCATACTTTAAAATTATGGGAGAGGGTAATTGAACTTAGATTAAGATGCATCACAAAAATTTCTCATAATCAATTTGGATTTATGCCGGGCAGGTTTACTATGAAAGCTATACATTTATTGAGAGATTTGATGGAGAAGTTCAGAGATAATAAGGAGAATCTACATTTGATTTTTATTGATTTAGAAAAAGCTTACGATAAGGTTCCACGAGATATCCTTTGGAGAGTTTTCGAGAAGAAATGTGTTGATATGACTTATATTCAAGTCATTAAAGATATGCATACTAGAGTTGTTACTTGTGTTCAAACTGAAGGAAGATTGACAAAATATTTTCCTATTTCTGTTGGATTACATCAGGGATCGGCTTTAAGCCCATATCTTTTTGCTTTAGTTATGGATGATCTTACTGGACATCTACATGAGGATGTACCTTGGTGTATGCTCTTTGCTGATGATATTCTTCTCGTGGATAAAACGAGAGAAAAAGCCCAGGAAAAACTTGAATTATGGAGTTCTACATTGGAGTCTAAAGGCCTTCGTTTAAGTAGAACTAAAACTGAATACATGGAATGTAATTTTAGTAGTAATAGCTCTAGTGACAGAAGTGTGACTTTGGGTGATCAAATTATTAAAAGGGGTGAACGATTTAGATATCTTGGGTCCGTTGTCCAAATCAATGGGGATATAGATGGGGATGTTAATAGTAGAATTCAAGTTGGTTGGTTGAAGTGGAGGAATGCTTCGGGCCTTTTGTGTGATAGAAAGGTTCCGCTAAGATTGAAAGAAAAATTTTATAAAACGGTGGTGAGACCTTCAATGCTCTATGACGCTGAATGTTGGCCTTTAAAAGAGAAGCATAATAATAAGTTAAGTGTTGCCGAGATGAGAATGATTAGGTGGATGAGTGGCTTTACACTTAGAGACAAAATGCGGAATGAATATATTCGTGATAGGGTTGGTGTAGCTCCTGTGACAGACAAAATTAGAGAAAGTCGTCTTAGATGGTTTGGTCACATTAAACGTCGACCATCTGATGATCCAATTAGGAGAGTAGATGTTTTAGATTTGACTTATGTTAAGAAATGCAGAGGTAGACCTAGGAAGACTTGGGCTTATTGTATTAAAGATGATCTTAATTTACTAGAACTAAATGAAAATATGACACTAAATAGGACGCAATGGAGAAAAAAGATTCATGCAGCTGACCCCACGTAGTGGGATTAAGGCTTTGTTGTTGTTGTTTTTAGATTGCTCGCAATTGTTTTATGGGCTTTCGTTGCATTTATTTCGCTGGAATCCATTTTAAGTTTGCAATACAATGTATGTGATTTTTGTTGAGTTTCTTTGATTGCATGACTGAGTTCAAGGAATATAGAATTTTTCTGAGAATTTGGTATCTGAAATTGAAATTGATGGTTAAAATGTGGATTTATGAGCATATAATGTCATGAAGACTTGAAAGCTAAATCTAATGAAGTTTCATTTTGATCAACTATATTACTTATATTGGGTTGGGCTTCTAGGTAAGAGAAAATGAAAGTCACACCTATTGAAGATGAGCTAATGAAAAACTTTGGTGGTTTGGATAAATGCTAGTGCACAAGGCTGGTAGATGAGATTGTTGTAAATGTATTTGAAATGAAAATTTACCTAGATGTTTTTCGAAAAGATTATCAACATTAGATCGAATGCATCAATTAGTTGGAATAAATTGAGTAGGTTCATAAATTGATGATGATGCTATATTATATAGTATTAATAAATTAGTACTCATTTTCATTGTTCTGGTTACAAATATCCTCCAGGATAAATTTCTTGCAATGACCCCTTTCCTATTATTTAATAATTTAACTAAAGAAAAATATTACAGAATTCGATTGGTCAAGAAACACATTTGGCTATTGAGACCAGTGGTCATGGAGCTTTAAAGGAAAATCATTGGCTTGATGACGGAGCATATCTTATGGTAAGCTCGAGTACTTTTTTACTTGGTGTAATATTTGATAATTTATTCTGGCCGTGACCCTGGAATGGATTGTAATTAATAAATATTTATCATATCTGAAGAGCCTAGCATAGTATCACATTTCTCTTCCAAAGCCCCACCTAATCTATATTATTAAGAGAAATTTACACGCATAGCACACAAGTGTTATTTATTTATATTTCTATCACCTAAAGTTTGATATTTACATTTACCACACTTTTGTGTTATAAACCTATGCATGAAAAAGTGTGTTTCGCTTTTTAGAAGTTAGTAATAGTAGTAATGTTGATGTGAGGTTAAAGATTTGTGTGCTATACATGTAAATATGAATGTTTAGGTTTTAGAAATGTAAATATTTATTAACTGCATGGTATGTATGTAAATGCCCCTATTTTTATGCTCTCCACTTTGCTTCTCAAGTGCGGTCAAAGATTCTTCAAGTACTAATTTAGCCTAATTCTTTGTCATTATTCTTCTGCAATTTCCTTTTTTTCTCTTATAATATCGATTGAAATGCGTTGATGTTCCCTACAGGTTAAAATCTTAAACAAATTTGCTTCTGCCAGAGCTTCAGCTTCCAGTAGTGGTAGGAAAGTTTTGACCGATTTAATTCAGGGCCTTGATGAAGCTGCTGTAGCAGTAGAAGTGAGACTTAAGATAGACCAAAAGCATGCAGATCTTAAAGGAGGGTATGCCACTTTTCTGAATGTATTTCGTTTTCATTTTCATGCGTGCTGCCAATTAGTTTTATAATCTTCATCTATTTATGTATCTGAGATTAGCTCTACGTTTGCTGAATGGGTTTTTGGATGACTTGGTTGAGCGCTGGCTTTTGAGTATGTTAAATGAAACCAATTTAATGCATAATTAATTGCGCTAGTCTGATTTCTTGATTGCATGAATGGAAAAGGGCTGTGAGCTTAGTTTCATTAAAAGCTTGGCACCACATAATCAGAGACGGTAATATCGTGAAGACTGCCCTCCATTCCCCCATATATTTACCTTTACTGGTATCTAAGAAGTAAATGCCTTGCAATCTGTAGGGAGGGTCAAGCTTAAAGAATCTCTGATTGTGCAAACTGTTGTGAAATTTAGGGCGAAGAAAAAAGAGAAATCCAGAAGAACACAAATATTTAATGAGGTTCGGCAAATATGCCTACATCCTCGGAAGCAGAGCAACAAATTCATTGTTTTGAGAGGAGTTACATACCCATAGGGTTACACATTTATTTATAGATAAAACCCACTGATAAATTTACAAACATGCCCTTGCTCCCCCCAACCCACTAATCCAAGAGACACACCTCTTCACACCAAGAGACACATCTCTTCATTCCAGGAGACACCTCTCCAAATCCAAGAGACTCCAAATTCTTGGTATATGAGCCACACCTAACAATTCTCCACCTTGGCGAATATCCAACCCCTTAGGAGAAAAATCTTCATCTTGCGAATATCCAGCCCCTTAAGGAGAAAAATCTCCACATTGCGAATATTCATTACCTTAGGAGAAAAATCTTTACCTTGAGAATATCCAACCACTTAGGAGAAATACATCATGGAGTTTCTTATACCAAAGTTGGTTGGGCAACCATGCCAACTAACAATTGCAAACATTCAACAAGTTCAAGTAACACAAGAACTTGTTGAAAATACCTTTCTTGGTCAACTTTCCTGCTGCATTTTCATCACATGATCCGACATAATGAACTCCACCTATAACTGTGCTCCACAACAGTTTATAGATATTACAATCAGATTTCATAGCTCGCAATGTTTTCAAAATTTCTTGTTGTGCCAACAAATCTTTTATCCTTGTTTGCCACAATCTGAAGTTCTTTGCGATGCCGATTCGCAATCGCCTGCTTTGATACCACTTGTCACCTCCCAAAAGAGCTCTTAAGAGAGGTGAGCAGCCTAGGACTTAAATATTGCTTTTCGGCCCTACACCTAGGCGATGTGAGACTTTTTGTCCGTGACATACTCTTTCACCCAATCACGTGATGCCCTCGTCACGGATCGACTCCACCGACGGTCCCACTGGACCATGGAGAGTCCACACACCTGACAGACAGTAATCTGCTCTGATGTCAATTGTGGTTCCGTTGTCCGGTCTCTGATACCAATTGATGTGAAATTTAGGGCAAATAAAAATAGAAATCCAAAAGAACACAAATATTGAACGAGGTTCGGTAAAGATGCCTACATCCTCGGAAACAGAGCGACAAATTCATTATTTCAGAGGAATTACATACCCATAGGGTTACACATCTATTTATAGATAAAACCCACAGATAAATTTTCAAGTACGCCCTCGCTCCCCCCATCCCACTAATCTAAGAGAAACACCTCTTCACACTAAGAGACAACTCTTCATTCCAGGAGACACCTCTCCAAATTCAAGAGACTTCAAATTTCTGGTATATGAGTCATACCTAACACGAACAACATTACTTGTTACTTAATTAGTTTTGAATTAACGTTATGGATAATATGATGAAGGCTACGAAAAACCATATTGGAATCAAATATTTAATTTGGTTTCATTAAAAAAATCTACTATTGGTACAATTTTTATTGCGAGGTAGTTAATAGAAAAGCATAAACAACAATGAAAAAGTATTTTATATGTTTTGGGTTCTTGAAAATACATATGATAGAGAGCCACAATTAATTTAATTTACATTAGGAAAAAAAAGTTTCTTAAGTTATGTTGATGGTATTATATATATGTTTGGTGGAGCAATGAGTAGCATTCAATTTAGTTGTGTTGTGACCAAAGATTACTCACTCATAGTAAGGCTATGTCACAAATCAAAAATTATTTTATCTTTTTATTGACAATGGTGATGCTTAGTAATAGTATCTGAGATGAAGTTTTTTTTGAATTAAGTTGTTTTTGGATGACATAATTTTGATGATCGAGTTATGTGAGAAGTAAAATGTTAGAACAATGAAGAAAATTATTAGAAAAATGAGAAATAAAATTAGTAGAACTAGTACGAAGTGCATTATTTGTTGTTTTATTTGCTATAAATTGGGTCATTTACTAGCAAATTATGATGGAAGAATGAGTGTGACGTGGGAGCTTACACACTTTTTTGCAGTATTGTAGCTGCTACAGTACTGCGGGAATAAGTATCACGAGAGTTGGGCCGAAATAATGCTATTTTCCTTTTTTATGTTTTTTTTCGTATTACCCTTCATTCATTTTTAGTCCTTTCATGTATATGGTTGTATTAGCATTTGAAAGTCTTTTTTTGTGTTTTATATCGGGACGGACACCGATGTCATTCCTTTGAGGGCTTTATCTTAGGGTTCCAGATGGTGCTTCGCCTGTATATTGGACCTCAGGTGGTGTTTATCTTCTTTTTCCCGTTCGTCATCTTCCCCACGTAGCACCCGATTGTCCTTCATTGCTGCACCTGCTTAGGACAACATTTCAGTTGTTGTTTTTTGCAGTTCCAGCCATTGCTATTGCCTCCCCTCCAACCTCAATTTGCTACCCTAATAGTCCAGCCTACGAACATTCCTGCCTTTGCGCTCTATTCTTCTTTGGTTGAATTGGACGAAACCTCATTTGCTCACGTGGTGGGTAACCCTCAAGTGGAGTCCACGATTATCTTCCCCTCAAGCTATAAGGAGTATCGCGATGATACATGTGATTGCCTTTTTGTTAAGAAGAGAAGTAGGAAATGTGGGAAACAACAATCTTTTTCTCTGACATAGAAATTTCAACCCTGACGGAGAAATTCAAGTTTGCTCTTATTGAAAAATTTCAGTGGGACTCTCATCTATGGAATTTATCGAAAAGAGTGTTGATGATCTTAAACAAGCAGACAAATGGAAAGTGAGACTCATGGATGAGAGACATGTGTTGATTCAACTAACCGTGACTGAAGACTATACCCAGATTTTCTCCAAAAAATATCTTAATATCACAGACAAATTAATGAAATTACTCGAGTGATCTCCTGATATTGACCCAAATCATAAACCTCCCATTGTACCGATATGGATTAGTCTCTGGTCTCAAGCTGCACTTTTTTCATCATCATGTTATCTAGTATATTGGGGTCATCCTTTGAGATCCTATGAAGCTAGATTTACCAACTTTCAATCTAACCAGACTTTCTGTGGCCATAATATTTATGGAAAGAGATATTACTTTACCTGATATTACTGAAGTCTGGCTGGACACAACTCATAATGGATATTGACAACAAATCGTCATGGAACACATACCTCCATATTGTACCCGCTGTAAGATGTTTGGGCATACCCTTGATAAATTCCACAAGCTCCATCCTAATTTGAAATATGAGGTTCAAGTGAATAAGGATCGGGCTAACCCCACTGCTCTGGACATTGTAGTTCCACCTGAGGCGGATACTACCAGACAGGAGGTGTCTGTTGCCCCTGTGGACCCCCTAACACAGTTGTTACTGTTATTGCAATTGATGTGATGCTGACACCTTCAAAGCCCATAGAAAACAATATTGAAGGACTATAACCTACAAAAGATAGTGTTCAGACTGATAATTAGGACAACCTCGCATCTTCCCATCTTCAGGAAGTATTCGGTGTAGAGGCAACTCATACTTCACATATACTAGAATCTATTGTGGGCACTACGGTTGGCATTCCCTCTGCTATTGCTCTACCACCTCATCAGACTGATTCTTCAGAAGAGGAATGACAAGTTTACACTTTCAGGAGGAAGAAGAAGAATGGAGATCTACTTGAGTTTGGGTATCTTATGGATGATATTTTGGTTACTTCGGATAATGGTACACTCCTTACTAATTGTTAGCAGAATTCCTTTCGAGAACTAGAGGCAGGGGCATGACTAAATTGGGATGACCCTCACATTTTTTTTATTTTTGGTAGTTTTGGGTTTTTTTGATTTTTATATGTACCTTTTTTGTCTTTTTGTTTGTGTTATACCGTATGGGTTTGGTGTTTATTTTTGGGCCCACTCAAACAATCTATTTGTATCTTTTCTCTTTAATATATTAGCCCTTGAGTTTTTATAATATATATATATATATATATATATATATATATATATATATATATATATATATATTATTACTAATTTTATTATTATTATCATTAAATTACTTTAATAAAAGAAGCTCTCCCTTATCTCTTCCTCTTGATATTGCACGGGGTATCTCCCTAAAGCTGGACCCTCGCAAATTTATTCTTTCCCTTCTCCTTCTGCCCGAACACTTCCTTTGTACACAAGATTTAGATTGAGAGATCGGCTTTAGTTCTCTCCCACGCGAACGCACGAACTCAACCTTCCTTCTCTGCGCGATTCTTCTTTGTTTCTTCTTCTTCGATGGTTGGCTAGAGCACAGTAGTAGCCCTTACTCGCAGATGCATGACTCGTCCCTTCTTCTACACGAATCGATGTCAAGAACTCCCGCCTCCCCTCTACTTGGCGACGTCCCAAGTATCTTAGTTTTCTCACTAGTACTATCAAGGGTTGACTCCATCATAGTCAGCTATACACATACAAACAGTCAACATAAATATATTATTCATGTGTCATCACATACAATTCAATATACTATATTTATAACATACACCAATGTATGTTATTAACTACAAATATTCATAGAAATCCGATCAATAATATAAAATATATAAGTCAAATAAAATTTGTTCAATTATCAATAACTATTAACACATTAAAATCAAGAAGAACCAAAATATTACTATAGATTAAAAGTACAAGTGCTCATCTCAATGCGCTTAATTCAATAAGATTTTCCTTGAAGATGACTCTTCTAAAGTGGAAATATAACAAAAGCATAATATTCATATTACAAAACCTTAAAATAAATTTATATTTGAACTATTAACTTTGCATTAATTATAAATTTTTGTATTTTACTTTTTGACATTCTACTTATTAGTATTATTATTATTATTATTTTAGATAGATATGAGTATATATTGTTATTATTATTAAATTACTTTAATAAACGAAATTCTCTCTTACCTCTTCCTCTCAAAATCGCACAAGGGATCTCCCTTAAGCCCGACCCGCACAAATTTATTCTTCCCTTCTTCTACTCGACACTTCCTCTGCACACAAGGTTTGGATTGAGAGCTCGACTTCAGTTTCCTCCAGCAAGAAGGAAAATGTAAATTTACTACCTGGTCTAAGATAAAACGGGAGATGCAGCGCCAATTTCTACCCGCTCATTATAATCAAATGTTCAAACCCCAGCTTTAAAGGTGGAGAGAACATCACCGAACATCCACCACATTTTTCAGTTATGGTTCAATCCTAGAATGCTATAGATAGCGTACACCCAGGAGAACATTCATGTTGATCTCGCCTTTGGAAACACTAGTTTAAAGGGAAAAATAGAGGGCATCTACCATAATGCCAAAATTCGTCCTTGGCAGGAAGTGTTTTAAGTGTTATGGATTTGGGCATATTAAATCAGATTGCACAACTAGAAGATTGATTTTTTTCACTAATCAGGGGGTAGTTGAAGAAATGATTAGTAATCCATGAGAAGCTGAAGATTTCAAAGATGATTCTTAACATCCAGCCGGTGAGAGAGTTGTCAGCGATTCCAGTTGAGCACATAAGAGAGACTCCAGCTAAGTTGATAATAACTATTCTAGAGGGCTGTGAGTCAAAGATAATGGGAGTTTATGCAGAGTATGTGGTGCTTCGAGCTACCATTTTGCAGACATTGAAAGAAGCTTCAACAGGATTGGTATTGGATGTCCAAAAGGACAATGAGCTTAAGGAGTTAATAACAGACACATGACAATCCCAACTAAGAGAAATTCAAACTTTGAGATATATATGTTACTTTCTAAGTTGCCCCTTTCCGAGGGAGGTACAGTATATCGAGATGAGACTATTTTGTGCCTCTTTTGGAAGCCCCTAGGGAGTCATCGGGATATTAAGTTTAGTTCAACAATATAATCACCGACAACTGATCAGGCAATATGGATGAACCACGGTGTTAGAAATCGCCTTAGGAGCTCTGTAGAAAAAACATCCTATATTGGGATCCAGGTCCTTCAGAGAAGAAGAAGATATCTCACCTTAGTGATTATACTTCAATGTTGTCCAACGTGCTATAGATTTCATCAAAGAGTTGATTCCTTTTTACATTGTTATTTATCAGATATACTTGGATGAGTACGAAGAGTGGAAGAAGCTAATTACTTATTTAATGGGTTGAGGCTTAGTTCATGAGGATACCCATCCACGTATAGTTCTTGTTATGATTACGTCAAAACAGGATGAATACCTATTCTATCAAAATGTGTTTTGGAATGCCAACACTAATATAATTGACTTATTGGGAGATTATAACATGTCTGTCACCTTCAACGTGGTCGACCTGACGTCATATGATGTAGAGCAAAAAGCTTCGACGAATGAAATCAGAGCTCCCTCAAACTCCAAGTGACTGACGTGGAAGCTTACCGTACAAATTTTGTGGTACTGTAGCTGCCGCAGTACTACGGGAATAACTACACGGGAGATGGACTGAAATAATTCCTTTTTCTTTATTCTTTCTTTCGAATTATCATCCATTTACTTTTAGTTATTTTGCAATATATGTGTTGTATGAGCGTTTGAAAGTCAGTTTTTTTGGTGTTTTATATCGGGACAACTGCTGGCATCTCTTCTTCTTTTTAGTGTTGTATCCTATAATTTTAGGTTGTGTTTTGGCTGTATCTTGGTCTCCAGGTGGTATTTACCTTCCCTATATCCTTTTGCATCCTCCCCACATCACTCCTAACTACCCTTCATTGTTGCAACATCCACACAAGATCTTAGTTGTTTTCTGCATTTCCATCCATCTCCATTGCCTTCTCCTCCCCCCGCTTCACTACCCCAACAGTCTAGCCCATCAACATTGCTGCTGCTGCTTCCAACCATATGATATTGCTGCTGCTGCTTTCCAACCATCTGATATTGCTGCTGCCACCTAGAAATCTCTTCGCCTTGTTGTTTTACTGTAGCCTCCCAGCCACCTCCCCCTTCCTTTCGGCATTGCTTCCGCTAAAGCCGCCCCTTGTTCTTGTTGTTTCAGTCCTCCCACTGTGTCGCTGCCACCTATGACAGCCAGGGAACACTTTTCTGCTGTTCCGACACTTCCCACCTGAACTCCTCACTGCTACCATCCAGGACAACAACTGTACTTTGTCTCTGGATTTTCTCAACCCCCTTCGCTGCGACTAGCATTCCTTTTCTGCCGCCACACCCGCCAACCATTCTGATTCACCTAGCCGACCTCCACCACCCTTGCGATACACTTTAGTGAGGTTTGCTTTTGTCATGTTATTGTATTTTCCCTTTCAAGTGTGTTGGTTGTAACCGTTTATTTGCCTTTTAGTAATATTTTTTGTTTTTCTATTGTGATTTGAGTTAACTCTGGTATTAGATTGATATCAAATTGTAATGATTTTAAGTACTCGAATCATTTACATAAAATAATGAAGATGTAAACAAAGTGGTAACTTCTAGAATTAATGTTCGGTAAATAAAATAGCTTATTACCTTTGTAATAATCAAACATATTCAAGGCCTTAGGATAAATTTAATAAATTTGTACTTATAGTGGAGAGATGCGCGTAACATTTTTTAAAGATAAAATGGTGAAAATAGGCAGGTAATTTGGGTATTTACAGAGGATAATTGAAGATTGCTAGGACTACAGCTGTACAAAGTGATAATTGAAATAAAGAAGTATAAAATTGGGTTGAACAAAGGTGGTGCAATTTCCAGTTTTTATTACTTGGGGGGAAGGAATCAAATAGCCAAAGAGAGGAAATGAAGAGCTGCATAGGAAAGAAGAAGAAGCCAAGAGTCAGGAAATCGAAGGAGGAGAGGAAGCGAGAAGTGTCGCGAAGCCAAGGAGGTGGAATTCACTCTATAAATTGTTGGGAAGCCAATGAGGTGGAATTCACTCTAGAAATTGTCGATCAACTTATCTATTGACCCGAGCGGTTCGTATGCGGTGATGGAAGACGAGAGGTAGGAGCTTCCATGCTTGTAGAGGAGACAGGATTGCGTGCAACGCAGGAGAAGAGTAACAACTGCGACGTCAGATCGTGCGAAGGAAGGAGTGTGTGAGTGCAGATGAAGAAGCCGTGAGGGAGGAAGAAAATGCCGAAGGAGGAAGGAGTGGCTTTATGCAGTGCTGTCGCGGAAGGGAGGAGATGAAGCCCAGTATTGCATGCAAAGAAAAAAGGGGTTCGCGTTTTGGGCTTTAGGCTTGACCGATTATTAAGGGTGAGTAATTTCAATTAAAATTTTTAATAAAATTTTTGTATTTGGAATAATATATCTATATATATAGGGTTACGTAAAATCAAATAATAATATTTAATATTTAAATAATAAAAAGTTAATAGTTTATTAAAATAATAAATTAAGTTAATTTTATACTATTTTAGACTTTCAATTTTTAGAAGAGTCGACATCAAGACAAGTTATTTGATATTGATGTGAGTACTCGTATTGTTATACTATGATAATATTTTGTTTATTTCTGACCAAATGCATTTACTGTTACTATTGCAGTACTACATACCCATGATTTATAGTTCTATTTAATTTTCATATTGTAGGAATGATATGTATGCACAACATTATTTAAGTTATTATAAATATTAAATGATTTATAAGTATATTGTCAGTTACGCAAATGAATGAAATATATTTTTTAGTAAATAATGATTTTCATAGAATGCTTGTATTTGCATGACTGAATATAATAGAATCACTCTATTATTGTACTAGCGGGGGAATGCTAGGGTACCCGTGCACGTAATTGAAAAAGGATAATGATATTAAATACCTTAAGTGATATAATTTTTAGACTATGCTCTTGTAACGGTTGCACATATATAGGATGATATTGATATGCTATTGATATAGTATGATTCTTTGAATAGATTCTCAAATGTTAATATTGATTTATTAAAAGCCTGACAGACAGACATGCATTTTGTTTTTTTCTTTTCCTTGTATTATTGTAGTTTAAGAGTATGAGTATTCACTGGCTTGTTTAGCTCACTGTTATTTTTAAACTAACTTTTCATGTTAGTTTAAATTATTAAGATATAAGCGATATAAGAGATAATGTTTATAAAATACACAGACAACCAGTAACGAGATAAATTTAATTATATTGATTTAATTTAATTAATGATTTTTCCATCTATTAAATTTTAAATGAATATATAAAATTTAATTTTCACAGTCCGACCGTCTGTTCCCGTTTCAAGCCTCGAGTCAGGTCGTAATACTAGGAGTATCAGAGCCAATGTTTAGAATTAATTGATGAAATTTTGATGAAAGGATCAATCAGATAATTATAAGACAACGCCACAAACAAATATAAAATTCTTTTTAAAAATTTAATGAAGGTAAGACAACAAGCTGAAAATTCTTATTAAAAATTTTAGAGAGAAGGGTTCCCGTCAGATTTTCAGCTTACTGTCTTACCTTAAGGTGTCTTGACATTTCTCGCTCCCTCCCTCTTCAATTTCCTGATTCTTTGCTTTCTCTTCTTTCATGTGTAGGTTTTCGTTTCCTCTCTTTGCTTTTTTGATTCCTCTCTCCCAGGTAAAAAAAATGAAACGTTACAACCTTCCCTACTTAGAAAATTTTTATCCTCGAAATTTAAAACAAAATACATGTAATTTCTTATTAAGCAGGTCAATGTTAGTTATCCATAACTTTTCTATCGGACTCACTTCGTCTACAATCTTGGGTGTTTCAATATGCCTGAATGAATATAATTATGAATTTGAGTTAACTTAAGTTTTTAATTTTTATTAGTATTAAAAAATTTTATAATTATTATTTTCACTTTTTCATCAATATTTCATTAATTAATCATAAATTGGCTTTGATACCCCTTTTCACATGACATGACCCGGGGGTTAAAAAATCAAAGCGTTCACAGACGGTCGGACAGTGAGAACTAAGTTTTTTATATTCATTTATAATTTCACACATGAAAGAACCACAAATTAAATTAAAGTAACATATTTCAATTTTCCTCATTAGTGGATGTTCATGTCTTCATAAACATTATCCCTTATATCGTTCATTTTTTAATCAATTAAATCAACCTGAAAAATTAGTTTAAAATAACAGTAAGTTAAATAAGCAGTGAATACTCATACTCCTAAACTGCAGTGATACAAAAAAAAGAAAGCAAAAAGCATGTAAGTTAAGTTTTTAATAAATCAATATTACTATTTGAGATGTTACTCGATGAAACTTTTTATATCAATAATATATCAATATCAGAATATGTGTACAACCGTCACAGAAGTACCACATAAAAATTGTACCACTTAAGGTACTTTAATATTAATATTTATTTCCAGTTACGTGCACATGTACCTTAGTCCTTTCTGCCAGTACCATAAAGGGGTGATCCCATCATAGTCAGTCATGCACATACAAACATTCTATGAAAATCACATTTACTAAAAATATGTCATTCACATTTGCATATCAGACTATATACTTATAAATTATTTAATATTAATACTAATTTAATTAATGTCATGCACATATATCATAACTACAATATGAACAAAATTCAATAGAAGCATTAATCATGGGTGTGTAGTACCATAATGTAACAAAAAATGCATCGGGTAGAGAAGAAAAAAATATTACCATAATATGAGAACATGAGTACTCACCTTAATGTCGATTAATTTGTTTGACATCGGCTCTTCTAAAATTGAAAGTCTAACAATCGTATAAAATTTGATTAAATTATTATTTTAATAAGCTATCAACTTTATTTTATTTAAATATTAAATTCTATCATTTCATTTTATGTAATTCTATTCCAATTATAAAATTTTTATTGAAAAATTTAAATAATGTTACTCACCCATAAAATTGACCAAGCCCTAAGCCCCAAACGTGAACCCCTCTTCTCTATGTGTGATAGTCGACTCGACCTCCTTGCACGAAAGCAACAACATCTTCTTCCTCCTTATATTCTTCTCACTCACAGATTCTTCTTCATCTACACTCGCACACTCCTACCTTCGCACGATCCGACGTCGTAGCTGCTACTCTTTTCCTCCTTTGCACGCAAGCCTCTTCTCTTCTACATGCACAGAAGCTCCTTCCTCTCATCTTCTATCACCACAGTCAAGCCACTCGACTCAATTGGTAAGTCACTCGACAATTTGTAGAGCGAAATTTGCCTTGTTACTATTTGCTTGTGTCTTCTATAAATATTATCCTTTATATCGCTTATCTTTTAATCAATTAAATTAAACTGAAATTTTAGTTTAAAATAAAAATGAGCCAAACATGTTTGTGAATATTTATAGTCCTAAACTACAGTAATACAAGAAAAAAGAAAGCAAATTACATACCAATTAAGTTTTTAATAATCAATATTAACATTTAAATTGTCATCAATGAATCTGATTTTATCAATAGCATACTAATATCATTTTATATCTTAACGGTTGTCACAGGAGTGCCATCAAAAAGTCATACCATTTAAGGTATTTTAATAGTAGCAAGCATTGCGGACGGGAGGTCGACGTGGTCACACCTGAGACCCGAAGTAATTATGTCGGACACTCTGTATGCCCAATGTGGTCACATTACCTTCTGTTATGGTCACACCGGTTGAGCGCCTTGGGAGTCTCTCCGAGATTTAGGCGTTGTTACACCCATTTTGGGTGTGTTCACGCCATTGTTTAGTCATGGCCACACCCAATTTAAGCATGGTTAGGCGGTCTCCACATTAATCGGGCTTCCGAAAAAGTTTGTCAAAAGGGTTTTGGGCCTCGTGGGATCTTGAGAAGGCCAAATATGAGCAAGACAAGACCCTCAAACATCTGTGGATGTCATAAATGCGTCCTCGAACTCCGTGAAGGCGCTCCACATACATGTCACCAAATAAAAATAGTTCCAGCACAAAATCCGTCTGTCCGGACCTCAGGCTTAAGGCACAAACACAGTGCGAGGTAACTTCGTCGACGATCTACGTCACAAGAACATCTATATCGGCAGGATAAAGCCCCGTGGTGCAAAAACGAACGTTAGCTGAGGGAACACTTATGGTGATGCCGACTTGACAATGATACCTCAGAGCATAGTCATGACGGTGCAGTACTGAATTATGGTGCCTGAAGCGTTTGCTTAAAGGTTTTAAGGGCTCCTCAAGTCACGGTAGGCCACGTACGATTCCAATACGGTCCCGTGTCACTTCGAAAGAATGTCCCATATATGTTGCATCAAAAATGGATGTCAAAGTTGATTTGAGCTAGCGCGGGCGCTTGAGTCACTTTCTCCTTTAAGGTGTCGAAGTTGATCTAAGCTGTCGTCCTTGTGATATCCCTCATTTTAAAAGCTCAATTAGTGGGGCGATGATGGTGCTGAAGCTCCTAATGAATCTTCGATAGAACAATGCTAGCCCTAGAAACTGCCTCAACTCCGTGCATGATTGTGTTGCGGTCCAACTTATAATGCCTTTGATCTTTGTAGCATCCATCTGAATGCTTACACTTATTATGATATATCCCAAAAAACATACCCTATTTGGCATGAAATGACACTTCTTTGGATTGGCATAAAGTTGCTATGCTCGCATTACCTCAAATTGCTCACAGGTGCAATAAGTGCTCCTCCTCAGATATGTTGTATACCGAAATGTCATCGATGTAGACTACCACAAATTTCTCAGTGTGGGGCCATAATACTTGGTTCATTAATCTCATAAAAGTGTTAGGTGTGTTTGACAAACCAATGAGCATCACGGTGATCCGTCAATTTTTTATTGAAAATGAAAATAATTTAATTTATATACATATAATTTTTATTTTAAAAAAATATTTTGATTTTGAAAAATGAAACCAAACATATCTCATATATTCGATGGTTTAAATAACCAAATACAATATTACAAGTACTACTTTATCGCTAAAGGTGATATCACTCGATAGTAGTGTCAATTATTCAAACGAAGAAATTTATGATATTTATTTTATTCGCGAAAATTTCAATAGATAATTCCCTTACCTAATATGAAGATTAGACAGTGTTTAGATTGTCTGAGTTACTAATTCTTCTATAAGTGTAAGTCCATATAATTAATTACAACTTAAGCGATCTTAAGATTAGGGTTTTGTATTCAAGAATTTAAAGTTTATTTTTCACAATTGGTCATGGGAAAATCAATTGAGAATGACTCAATGTGAAATAATTATTTTGGAAACTAAAGGAGTGAAAGGTAGGATATGTCATAGATTCTAAGTGGAACCTCAATGACATCTCAAATTATCCTACTATTCGGCTTTACATTTTTGGAAATGATGTTATCTGATGTTTATTCCTACCATTTTATTTTAAATGTAGGACTTACATTGTACGACATACGATCAACGCAGATAGCCTAGGAAGATGGAGGATTTACGTCTTTCCGAACGAACAATCTCGGGATCCTAAAAGAGTGGAACCTCAGTCCGCGCATTTCTCGTCGAATTTCATCCCGTGTATGATTCGATTGGTTTCTCCTAGGGGCCATGATTGAAGGTTTGAGACCTGTGGAAGAAAATGTAAAAGAGAAAAAAGAAAGAACGAAAAGGTAGAAAGAACAGAAAAAAAGGAGAGAGAAGGAAAAGAAAGAAAGAGAATAGAAATAATGAAAAGAAAAAAAATTGGCAGACTCTAAGGAACTCTATAATAGGATTAGGATTAAGCTAGCTCCGATACCAAATGATACGGGTGTTAACTCAACCCTAGATGACGAAAAATAATTTTATTATGCAAAAGATGACTCCAACAATAATAAAAACAGTACTAACAATAACGAAGGAAGGTCGGGGACATCGACGACAATGTGGGTGTTTGCCGGTGGTTGGAAGAGGGGCAGAAAAAATCGGTGGTGCCAGAGATAACAACATGTTCGGATGGTTGCTGGAAGGTGATTGGAAGCAGGTGGTGGCGGTGCTTGGGCCAGCAACAGGTGTGGGTGGCTACTGAAAAGAGAAGGGCAGCAGGTGGCGGTGTTGGAGGGAGTAGCAGGTGTTTTTGAGCAGTTGGAAGGTGCCCGTAGTAACAGATGCCAATGGACCAGCTGGAGAGTGCTGTAGGTGACAAGCAGTCGCCGGTATTGGCCGGACCAACTGCTGGAAGGTGGCCCGTGAAGCATTCGGGCTGCTAGTAGGGGGTCTTGAGGAAGCAGCAAAGCTAACGCCTTGCTAAGAAAAGCTGGAGGTGACTAGCGGCTTCTAGACGGAGTCAAACGGGTCGCTGGGAGGTGTTGGAGAGGATTGACAATGGAGGGATGGGAGTATGCAACATCCTGGAATTGCGGATAGGGAGCTGCGACAACCTGGAGTTGCGAGAAGGGGTATGAGGCCTTTTGCAGTTGCAACCGGAGGCGGCGGTGTCGGAGACAACAATAGGAGCAGGTTTTTCCTAGACAGTGGATGAAAACATGTGGCGACACTGCTAAGGCCAGCTGAAGGTGCCGGCGGTTGCTGGAAAAAAGAAGTGTAGCCGGTGGCGGTTGCGTCGGAGAGAGTAGCAAGTGCTGTCTCGAGGTTGGAAGGTGGCAAATTAACAGATGCGGATGGATCTGCTGATGGATACTGTAGGTGACAGACAAGCTACCGGGAAGGCTCAGACGAACTGCTGGAAGGTGGCTGACAAAGTAGTTGAGCTGCTGGTAGGGCGTCCCGAGCAAGCAGTATGGCCAGAGACCTGCTAGGGTAAACCGGAGGTGACCGGAAGCTGTTGGCGGATCTGAACAACTTGCTAGGAGTTGCTGGAGAGGATAGGCAGTGGCTGGAAGGGAGTCTGTGACATCCTTGAATCGCAGATTAGGAGCTGCGGTAACCTGTAGTCATGGTAAGTGGGTCTGAGGCCTTCTGAAGTTGCAGCAGGAGGTGGCGGTGCTGAAGACAACAAGAAGTGCGGGTGGCTGCTGAAAGGTGAATAAAAGCAGGTGGTAGCGGCGCTGGGGCAGCAGCAGGTGTGGGTGGTACTGGAAAGAGAAGGGCAGCAGGCGGCGGCATCATCAGAGGGAGTAGCAGGTGCTGTTGGGCGGTCAGAAGGTGCCCGGAGTAACAGATGTGGATAGACCCTCTGGAGGGTGTTGTAGGTGATAAGTGGGCTGCTGAGAAGGGTTTGACAGGCTGTTGGGAAGGGCCGGACGGACTGCTAGAGGGTGGCTAATGAAGCAGGCAGGCTACAAGTAGGGGGGTCCCGAGGAAGCAGCCCTCAGTGACAAGCGCTGTTGGGCGGTCAGAAGGTGCTCGAAATTGCTCGTTTGACAACCATGAAATTACAAATGCAACTAAATTCCTGTAGAGCATCGTTCCATTCTATATCCATGCCCCTGCTTTTTATGAACAGTCAGACGAGACCTTTAAATGCCATTTGTGAGCATTGGTTGCTAAAATGGATATTTTACTCTTGACATGTTCATTATTTGCAGAATATTATATGGATATTACATGGTCACAGACGAGTACTATTTTCATTTGATTTTAGTTCTTCAGAGTTTTTTGTTTGTTACCGTGTTGCGTGTGAGGAATGGCTTCTCTATTGAAATACCTATGCTAATTTGGTTTACTGTTATTCAGTGTTTAATAGAAACCTTCTAATCGAGATTGAAGCTTTTATATGTTTGGGGCATTTGCATACATACCACCCAATTCCTATGTATTTACTTCTAAGCTAAACCTTACTTTTTACATTTATATCACCCAAATCTTTCATATCACATAAAAATTACCACCATTTTAACTTTTAAAAAGTGAAAGGCACCTTTTCATGCATAGGTAAGGACCTTAAGATGTTATATGCAAAAATTGAAGTTTTGTTGGTAGATATGTAAATACATTGGGATTGAGTGGTTTGTATGTAAATCTTCCTATATGTTTTTGTGTTGGTTTATTGCAAATGATAATATCTATATGGTACATTTTACAGATTTCTCATTATAGCTTTTGTTGGCTTTTTTTTTGTGGTGCGAGTCCTATTTTTTAAATTTTGTTGTACCTTAAATTTCTCTTGAAGTTCAATGCTGGCAGCATCGAATGCTGCAAATCCTTTACTGACGAATTTTCTTTTGTCCCATGTGCTATTTCCAGATCTTTCCTGGAGTATGGGGAGGCTGTCTTGAAATATGTGGAGAATAAACTCAGCTCTGATCCTAAATTGGTGAAAGCACCAATCAACTATGAAGGCGTATGCTCAGTACTCTTACACTATTTAATTATTAAAGGCATCCTGTTTTTATTGTTGATCTACGGAGTTAAAATATGGTTTTCATCATTGCATGCACATTTGCTTAACTTCTCCCAAGCACACATGCACACAACTGAAATCAGCACGCTTGCGATGCATATTGACTAAGGGGCTGTCTGGTAACAACTTTAGTAAATCATGTAAATCTGAATTAACTAAATCCCGCCGGTACTAAAATTTAGTAAATCTGGGATCTATGACAAAACTGAGAGGAATTGAGAAGAAACTGAATTTACTAAATCCGGGATTTAAAATTTATCCTTTTTCTGTCTGGCAAATTTAAGTTAAATCCCACTTAAATTTGTTATCAGACAACCCATAACACTGTATGCTCAACATCATAGATATTTTACCTATCGATTGAAACAATTTCTCCTTTGAACATTTAAGTCTAGAAGTTTTGGTTATTTGCAAAACCGTTTTAGTAGAATGAAGTTGAACTCATAAACATCGAGACATCTTTTGGTGTAATGGTTGGAGTTTCGATTTGAAACTCCGTAGTTAGCGTACTCACATGGGAACACTCTTTTGATGGGTGATCCCCTTGGAAGTTACACCTATGGGATAAAACAGTGAGGCCATCAAATGAAAGTGGATAATATCTTAATGAGTGAGAGTTCGGGCAATTACAAATAATAGCAGTGTCACGAAACGGTCCAGTGCGTAGAATTAACTAAGGCGGGAACTACGATCATGCGGTATTAATATTTCATTTTACATTTAACAAAAATATTTCAGAAACTTCCAATATATATAAAAAAACCACTAATTCATAAAGTGTAATAAAATTTAAATCATCCAGAAGCAAAATTTAAAGACAACATCTCAAGCCAGCACAAAACATTATATCAATATATGAAAGAAACAGTAAAGATAAACTATCATCATAAAAATACCTAGCAACTGTGATTCTTCTTTGCTAAACCAAGTTTCTTCTTTTAGACATATCAACCTATAATTTTTCTTTTTCTGAAAGAAATCGTTAATTTTAATCGTAAGTATGTATTAGCGAGTAATTATGATCTAATATGTTTTAAATTACAATGTTTATGCTATACATGAATGACCAAAAGAAAATGCAACTAATTTTATAAAATTTTGAACTTTCACTTTAATTTTATCTCTTTCCGTTTCACTTTAAGTATTTACCATTTTAATCTCTTTAATAGTCATCATAAGATTGCCGTTATAACCGTAGATATCCTAAAAAATGTGTCCGAAGACACCTTTAAAATTGTACCCGAATGTACTCTCAAATTGTATCAGAAGGTACGCTCTTGCCATTTCTTTTAACGTGCACTGGTGCATTGCATCCCTTGCAAGTATCATCTGGGGATAATCCTGTATGACATAATTTTTTAATTAATATTTCATGTCAATTAAAATCATTTAAAATGTACATTTACATGTCAGTTATTTCCTCCTAATTGTGATATCATATCAGACTTTCAAAATGCTAGACATTAATGAAATACTTGTTTTTAACTATTTAATAAAACATTAATTTAATGCATAAAAGAAAATCGCTCACCTTGCTTTAAAGGGACCTCTGAAATATCTACCTCTTCACTTCTTTGGACAACCACCTGTATTAATTGAAAGTTCATCCTTTAATTAAATACCCTTCACTTTAAATATATATATTCTTGAATAAAATACTTTCATCAGTTTTACCCATAAGATTTTATCTACCTAATGTTATAAAGTAGGAGTATAAATAAAAATATAATTTACCTCCACTTATCTCTTTCTCGCTTCTTACAAAATTCACGATCCAAAATACTTTGTCTAGTACCTAATTTCTTAAATTCCTGATTCAAATCATAATATTAACATTATATAATTAACACAAGAAATTCATTAATTAATTTATTGAAACTCGACGTGCCTTAAAAATTCTTTTGGCTGGCCAAAAATCTTCCTTTTCCCCTCGCACAAAAATGTTCGTGTTACTCCTCCCTCTAAATTCAAGATTTTAATAACTTCAATCCCGATTCAATAAAATCTTACATTAAACACATACATACACACCTTTTAATATTACATTAATCAGCTTAATTAAACTTAAATCTTTATCCTTACTCTGCTTCTTTCTACCTTAGACCTCTGCTCAGCCGTGCGAGCTCGAGCTCCCTTTTACATCCTTCTTCGGTCGCGGTTTGACCCCAGGAAATGCGCACGAGTACTACAGAACAACTTTAGTCCTCTTCTCTTCTTCCCACACGCGAGCACCACAGGAAGCTCGACTCACCATCCTCTTCTCTTTCAGTCTTGAGGAAGTCAACGCACGCAGAGGCTTCAACTCCCCGTTTAATCCAGAGCCGCACACACAACTCCTTCCTCCTTTTCTTCTGCATGCACGAAGACTGGAGAAGATGTTCGAATAGAGAACGAAGATTTCCTTCTGACTTCAACGTCTCCTTTTACTTTCTCCTCTTCTCCTTATTGAAATTGTTTCCCTTCTACTATTTCTTCCTTCCCCTCTCGCTCTCGGATACGACAATTTCTCCTCTTTCGCTTGTTCTCACTGGATACGATCGAACGAGGTGTAATGTGGTAAAGTTTACGATCTAATCCCTTCCAAGAGGTGGCTTTCCAAATTGATGCCTTTTTTATTAATATTAATATTAATATTAATATTAATATTATTATTATTTTAACTTGCTGATATTATAATCTCCTCTCCTCATAAAAAAAATCATCCTAAAAATTTAAAAATAAACATAAAAGTTAACATACCTCAAGAGAAAAATTGAGGATGCCTTTCTTGCATTTCAGAGACTTTCTCCAAGGTGGCATCTTTCTCAAATTCGTGCTTCCATAAAATCTTAAGTTGTTTTCTTTCTTATTTTGCCGCTTCGTTATTGTATTTGTATTTCGACCGTTTAGATGTTGTGGTCATTTATTTCAGGTTTTTGATAAGTCTTCGTGTAAACGTTTGCAATTCAGTAAACATATTTGCTTCTCCCATTGTGGTTTGGGTTAACTCCGGTATCAACGTGTGTAAGGAAATGAACTAGTACATCAGTTACTGAAGTAGAGGAGATTGTGAAACCCTCAAGTAGAATGAAGTTATGCTCTTAAACATTAATGATTGGAGTTTCGATAGAAATTCTAAAGTTAAGCTTGCTTGCACGGGAGCACTCCTAGGTTGGGTGACCTCCTATGAAGTTACATTATTAGAATAGAACTGTAAGGCCATCAGGCCAAAGCGGGAAATATCTCAATGGGTGAGAGAAGTGAGAGATTGGGCTGTTACATTATTCATCTTATTTTATGTATTCTTCTTATTCACGTTTTTGTTTAGACATTTTACTCTTTACGTGTAATGGTCATGTTGTATGATTAAGTCTCCTAGGGAATGCGATGAATAACTTCTGATGAACAAAATATAATTTTTTTTTGTTATGGTTGCCTCTTCCCTCTCCTATTGAAATAAGTTCCTCTCCTTCTTCCACCTCTCTTCTCTTTCTCCTTCCCTTCTTTCCTCCGTTACTCAACAACAATATAATAATATCATGGGAAGATTCTGAATTTTGGACTTAGTGGTGGAAATTTCTATTCAAAGTTTGTAAGCTCTCTTCCTGTTTTCTTAGAGCATTTACCTACATACCATCTAATTCTTATGTATTCACATATCGAACACCTAAACTTTACTCTTTACATTTATACTATCCAAATATTTCACATCACATAAAAAAACCACTATTTTAACTTTTAAAAAGTTAAATACACATTTTCATGCATACATAAGGTGACATATATGTAAAAATTGAAGTTTAGGTGTTAGATATGTAAATGCTTAGGAATTGAGGGGCATGTTTGTAAATCCTCCTTTTCTTAAGCGGTACAGTTCTGTTTTACATCATGTCCAAAACCTTACAATCTCTTCTAAGTTAGCCCCATCTAACTGAGTCAAGTCAGCCCGGCTCCTCCAATCAACAAGAGAAAATGCAGAAGCTCTTTCTCAATCAAAATCATCCATCCAAGATGAGCAACTACATCAAGAAGAACTGTTTCGTTAAATCTCTTTGAAGATTTTAAATTTGGGAAGCTGAATCTGATTGTAGCCGTTATTCCATTTGCTGAAAGTTTCCACTTGTGAAAGTTTTACAACAATGTTTGTAAAATCTGCTGTTCACTGCATTATATAAATGCTATAACCTGACATTTTACTTACTAGTATATCACCCCGAAAGATAAAAATATTATCATAAGATGGATCCAATCATTAATTGATTGTTTCACTACTCTGTGGGGATGCAAAAACAATAACTTTTTTCCTGCCCTATAAGGACAGTTTATTTTAATTATGGGGTTTGGTATCCCTAAAGAGCCAAGTCTCTTTAGTTAATTAAATCTTAGAAAATAATATTTTCTCAAAAAATTTTCATTTAAAACAATGTCTAATTCATTTATGCAGAATATGGTAGTAGATATCAAGATTGTTATGAAGAATTTCACATTTGATAGCTTAAATTTAGAACATTAATTATCAGTAGCCAACGGAGGAAAAGTTGAGATTACCAGATACTGAGAGACCTATTAGTTACTCCAGTATATTATATAGACGGGCTTTATAATTTTGAAAGTGAAATGATTATTATTTGAGTTAAATAGATTTTAGAAACTTAGGGCTTGTATTCGATGAAATGAGCCATCGAAAAGCCTGTGAGAAGCCAACTTTGCGGCAAGACCGACCAAACTACTTCAGAATCTATGCTAAGGCGAGTTCTACCAATAAGGTAGAAGCTCGAACCAAACTAAAATGATGGGACTTATGAGCCGCAGTCCTACTGATGAATGAAACCTAGTCTGCTCTTTTGGACTTACAACCTTCCTAAAGTAGGTTGTGAGCCAACACATCCTACGCTTTAAACCCAAGAATCCAGTCACATGCATGCTAAAAGCGGCGGGCTGTTGTTATTAGAATAGATGTGTTGAGACCAATGACTCGATCCCGAAGATCGAGTAGCCCGAGTAAATGTATGCTTCTTACTCAAATATTTTGCTATTTTAAAATTTTAAAATTTATTACTTTTGCAAAGATGATGTCTACTCGATATGATCAACTGAAAATAATAGATTCAACCAATTGAGTCAGGATTGATCGAGAAAAAAACATTTAATTATATTTTTTTATTATATATGAGATACTGACTTTGAGGTGCAAGCTTTGAAGAGAATAATTCAAGTCCTTATATAATGAATGTTAAAAAAATCATTAATACTAATCAATATGAAAGACAAATTCACTATTTTAAGGCGTTGATTCTCACAGGTCAGATCTCCAATTCCGTGCAATGAATGAAGACCCGAAGAGATAAAGAGAAAGTACAGTATGATATTTTTCATATGTAGATGGTTCAACTTAATCGTTAAGTTTTCTAATTTATTTCTAATTTGATTAATATTAAATGAATGTTGATGCAATGTTTATTGTGTGTGAAATGCTAAATTTTTTATTAGGAAATGAATTTTGTTATTTTAATTACGGCTATGATTTGATTTTTGAAAAAAATAAGTTGAGATTGCAATTGGGTAGAAATTCTCACGATCTTTAAAGTCTAACATAATTTGGGTCTAAAGACACCCAATCACAGAAAAAACCTAGAAAAAATTAAATATTTCTAACACCCATAAAAGCATGCAAGAAAGCGGGTAAAGTAAACCAAATTAATAAACAAAATGAGGGGTTAAATGCCAACATACAACAAAAAAGAATAGAAAACGGGGCAGCCAGAGTGTTTGCCCCTCATACAAACCCAACCTAGACCTACAAAAGTTCCACTGGTGGCTTGGCTTCTTAAGTGTCTTGGGTTTATGTTCTGGTAAGTTGAGCATCATCCTTTAGCTCCAAGCCCTGTTGAGGTTCTTTACATTTGTTGTTTGTTCTGGTGTTGAAGTTCATTCTTGCTTCATCGTCTTGTTTGGGTTCATACTCGCTTCGTCTTCAAGCATGTCCCACTTTAGACACATCGAGTATCCAAGCTAGACAATGGGGACAATCTTAAATCTCAATTCAAAGAGAAAAAAAACCTATGCTTAACACGACACCTACAAAAAAATGCATAATAGATATCATAAGCACATTCATCAAATATTATTTGGACCTTGTGTTGCGCTGTAACACCACGCCCTCTGCAAAATATAATGTTAGTGGGGTAAGGTTTCCTAACATGTAGTCTATCACCACCACAACTCCGTAAGCACTTCCTTTATTGTCTAGCCCTCCGCCGACGCTGCCGCAACCACACTACTTCTCTTTTTACTATCGTGAGTCTACCTAACCCTTCCAACATCCTACCACCGCCTCCCTGCTGCAGCCACCTCATCTTACCTTGTTATATCCCACCTTCCTACCGACAACCAACCGCAACAATCCCTTGCTGCCTTCCAACCATTCCCCTACTTTCATGCTTGCTTTTTCTCCTTAAATTGCAACGCCATCACTCTTGACCTAAGCCTTGGTTGAGTTTGTGTCCTGTCTTTTGTTATTTCTTTGTTTCAAGTGCCTTTGATTGTAATCCATATTTGATTTCAGTAATAGAGGTTCGATTGCCGTTATCATTTGGGTTATTCCGACATCTTTTAGCATCAAGGTTGGATTGTCGGAATTCAATCAGGAGTTTACCATGAAAGCGGTATAATGAAAACTCTACCGAGTACTATAATGACTCAATAAAATTGAGGAAAGGAGGCCATGGGGTGGTCTCTCGAACTCCATTCAATTATAGAGATGAAGTGTCTGTTAGAGGGTACAAAGATGAAGTGTCAATTAAATGATACAGAGGTGAAGTGTCTGTTAAAGATTTTCAGAGATGAAAAGCGTCTACCCTGAAGAATTGACTTGAAATAAAAAAAAGAAACAGAAAAAGAGTCTCCCTGGGAAGAAGCTTGAGGTAGACATATAATCAAAAATTGGTGTCTGAATTCTCCCCTAATTAATCTTGAAGAGTTCTCTTAAGAAAATTCCTTTGATATTACACTCCGCAAAAGATTAAGTCATCATGAGCCATTTAGCCGACCATTAATGAGCTCAGAAATATCTTTGGAAAATAAAAAATATTTTAATCGCATCAATAGAAATTTTTAAATCTGCTCAGGCTCAAAAAGAAAAAATTTAAGTAAATGACTTTGTTATTAGCAAATTAATGGAAATTATACCCTGAAGTCATAAGAATGTGAAATTTTCTTTTAGTACTAGGGCGTCCCTCCAAACAGAATGGTTAAACTAGCTGTCAGAAAGTTAATTCACCTCAAAATAATATGTTTTTAAAGCATATTTTATAAGTATTTTATGTATCTTTTTTATGATATTGTACTTTAAAAAAAAATATTTTGCATGTGTTTGGTTTCAGATATATGGAATTGACGTTTAGAGAAAATGAGGAAAAAAAAGAGAAAAAATGATGATTTTTGTGTGGCGCTATAGCACTACCCTTTGACGCTATAGCACCACGGTACAGCGAGGAGGGCACTGTAGCGCCCCAGATTGGCGTTATAACGCCAACAACTACATTTCTAGAAGATACATCAAATTTGGCCGAATTTTGGAGGGGGGTTTGAAGCAACCCTTGGTTATTTTATGTTTTCTATTTAACGAGAAGGATTTGGCCGAATTTAGAGACATTTTGGAGCCTTAAAACTTCAATTGGAGGGCAATAGTGAGTTAGGTTTTTCATATTTTGTGTTCAAGTGAAAGTGAGTGTGTTTTAGTATGATGAAGTTTGAAGATTGCTTAAAGTAAACTCCAGAAGTTTGCTTGGGGAAAAAACATATTTTGTTTTTGTTTAGTCTCTATGAATTCTGAGTAGTTCCCTTTCTTTCTTCTTGCATATGAGACTTAATCTTGTGGGATGAGAATGATTTAACGATTTATTTTTACTCTTAAAAATTGTGATGATATTTTCACCAAATTTTTATCTAGTTTACAAACTGGTCCTTTGTGAGGTTAAAATCCATTGAGAAACTTAATGACCTGGGAGGGCTATGATTTCACCCAACTAGTAGATACCACACTTTATTACAGACAGAGCTATTGTGATCACCTAAGGGGAGTGCAAATAAATAGGGAGATAAATTTTGATGGACGTAGAATTGGTTAGATCTAGAGTGACAAACTAGATTCTTATCAGTTTGGCTTAATGTTTAGTACCCTGACATTGGGATTCAGCCATTACGGTGGCATAGGCAAGGGGTATCTTGAGGTGAGAGGCTAGATAACACTGATGTGGAGTCGAGATGTTAAACAATCGACCTTAAGTTAGCTAATGTTCTTTGTAAGCACCGGAAGGGGGTAAAGAATAAGGTATGCTTATATTTGTCACAATACCTCAATTTTGTCTTAAATCATTTGAATTATACATAGATCAAAATCTCTTTTCTAAGAGAAATGTTTTTCTTAATTTCCAAACTCATTATATTTTATTAAGCTATTACATTTAGTTACTTTCTTTTTAGCTCTTTAAGTAGTGATTTTTAGTAAGCATATCATTTTAGACCTCTTATCTATTTAATTTGCAATTTAAGTAGAATTTTTGTGCGTTGATTTTAAGAGTTACTGCATTCATCGTGAGATCGATACTGAAGTTTTTAAGGAAAATCCTATATTGAAACGATAATTATACTTGCATAGTACCCCTAGTATGAATATCTTTTATATAATTCATAAATCATTGCATGTGTTCACACTAGCCGTTAGATATAAAATGAGATATATTTTCTAGCAAAATTAATGAGATTAAAAATACAAGTAATTGTGGGTCGGGTCAAGATTTTGGCGCCGTTGCTGGGGAGTGAGACAACTTTTTGACTTAAAATTTTATTTGCATTGTAAATTTATTAGAAAATTAAGATTTTTATTTAAATATTTTCATTTTTTCTGTACTATTTTATTTTCTACAAATTTTTACATTTTTTATGCGTAGTTCTTGATCTGAAAATTTAGTGTCTTACGATTCTGAATTGGAACAAACTATTAGAAAAAAATTGAAAACAAGGAAGACTTCATAATTCTCAAGAAATGACAAACACATTGCAAAACAATATTGAAATTCAAACTGCTGAAAATGAACATCAGAATTTACAAAAACCTTTAAAGGAATATGTGAACCCTACAATAGATGAAAGTCATTTAAGCATTTAAACTCCTGTTGTATATGCTGACTCATTTGAACTTAAACCTTCGATTGTACTAATGATACAAAATAATCATTTTGGAGGAACACCACCTGGGGATTCTAATTTACATTTAGCTAGTTTTTTAGAACTGTGTGCTACATTTAAATATGTTGTCGTATTAAATGATGTCGTCGGACTTAGACTTTTTCTTTTTTCATTAAGAGATAAAACTAATATGTGATTAAATTCGTTAGCACCTGAATCTATTAGAACTTGGGGAGATTTAGCTCAAAAACTTTTGGCTATGTATTTTCACATTCAAAAGCTGTGAAGTTTAGAAATGATATTAATTCTTTTACTCAGTATGAAGGATAATCTATATATGAAGCTTGAGAAATATTAAAAAAACTTCTTAGAAAGTGTCCACATCATGTTTAGCCAGATTGGTTAGTTATTTAAATTTTTTATAATTGGTTAGTAGGTTCCCTTAGATCTATTGTAGATGCTGCTGTTGGATGTTCATTAATATCTAAACCCTTTGATGAAGCTTATTCATTAATTGAAAAAATGACAACAAATAATTTTCAATGGCCTTCTAATAGGTTAAATCCTAAGAAAGTGGTTAGTTTTCATGATAACAATGTTATTTCAATGATTGTATGTCAAGTTGCTACATTATCTAAGAAGATAGACCAAATTAGAATGAATTTTTCTCCAATTCTCCAAATGATTCAAGAAAATTCATTAGGACAAATGATTGATTCTCATACTTCATTGGAAACTATAGATGCTATCAACAGACCCAATAACCCATATTCTAATTATTATAACCCAAGTTGGAAAAACCATCATAACTTTAATTAAAACAACAATTCTAGTGATGGAAGTCAATAATTGGGTAATGCTCAAGTCAAACAATTGGGAAATTAAAACAGCCAGGGTGGTGCTAACTTTAGACCTACTAATTCTCCTGCATTTAATCAAAAAGTTAAAGTGAAGTTGTCTATGGAAGAACTGGTGTTGCAAATGGGTAATCATTTACAAAGTGAAAGTGCTGCTATTAGGAATATGGAGAATCAACTGAGACAAATTGCTAACACATTTAGCAATAGGCCTCAGAGAACACTTCCTAGTAATGTAGAGATCAATCCTAAAGATAAAAGTAAAGAGTCAGAGCAAGTTAAAGCAGTCCAACTAAGAAGTGGAAAGAAATTATGTTGGAGCTCAAAAAGAAATTAAAGTTGAGAGAGAAGTTGAAGAAATTGAGAGACCTGAAGAGATTATTCCTAAGGAAGCAGAAACACCTAACTCTCCAATTAAGATTAATTTAGAAAGACCCCCACCAACCACCACATTTTCCTTAAAGACTTAAACAACAAAAATTGGATCAACAGTTTTCGAATTTTTTTGAAATATTCAAGAAGTTTATAATTATTATTTTTTTTGCTGAGATAGGAGCAGATGTCAAGTTATGCTAAATTTGTGAAAGTTGTTTTAAATAAAATTAAGAAGTTTATAGATCATGAGATTGTTGTACTTAGTGAAGAATCTAGTGTAATTATTTAGAAAAAATTTCATTGAAAACTCAAAGATCCTGGTAGTTTTACCATACCTTGTGCAATTGAAGAGAAATTTTGTGGAAAAGCTTTATGTGATTTAGGAACGAACATTAAGCTTATGCCATTATCTATATTCAAAAGGTTAGGTTTAGGAGATATATCTCCCACTACTGTAACACTATAATTAGCAGATCGATCTATCATTTATCTTGAAGGAGTTATAGAATATGTACTGGTTAAAGTGGATAAATTTATCTTCTTTGTTGATTTTATTGTATTAGATATGGAAAAAGATAAAGAAATTTCTATCATTTTGTGGAAACTTTCCTTGCTTCCGGACGAGCAATGCTAGACGTGCAAAAAGGAGAATTAACAATGAGAGTGAATGATCAGGATCTTACATTTAATGTGCTTAAAACAATTAAATACCCTGATGGAAAATTTTATAGAATGAATATTATTGATCATATAATTGTTAATCATTTTCAAAATATATGTGAAGTCATATTGGATAAAAAAGATGAAGTCATTTTAGAAGAAGAACAAGAAGCTGAGGCTGAAGGAGATTCTGAAGATGAATCAAATTAAATGATTACTGAGGATTCAAATTATGTTAAGGAATATTATGATATTTTAGATACTACTGAAAATATTATACCTCTGATTCTATTTAGTAAAAAATTTCCTAAACTTGAGATGAAAGTTTTATCTAATTATCTAAAATATCCATATTTGGGGAACTCATCTACATTACCAGTTATTATATCCTCAAAATTGACTACATAACAAAAATAATTATTGCAAATCTTAAAGAATTATAAAAAAATCTTTGGATGGACATTAGCTGATATTAAATGAGTCATTCTTTCAATATGTATACCTAATTCTGATAGAAGATAACAATAAGTCTAGGGCTGATCCTGAAAGGAGATTGAATCCTATTATAAAAGATGTAGTTAAGAAAAAAATTTTAAAGTAGTTGGATGCTAGGATTATTTATCTAATTTCAGATAATTCTTGCGTTAATCTTATTCATTGTGTTCTTAAGAAAGGAGGAGTGACTATGGTTGAAAATAAAATGAATTAATTAATTTCGACAAGACAAGTTATTAGATGACGAATCTGCATTAATTATTAAAATTTAAATGTCGTCGCTAGAAAAGACCATTTTTCTTTACCTTTTCTGGATCAAATGTTGGATATACTAAAAGGACAACGTTATTTTTGTTTTTTGGATGAATATTTTGGATACCACCAAATACCTATTGCTCCTGAGAATCAAGTAAAAACAATTTTTACTAGTGCTTATGGAATTTTTGCTTTTAGAAGAATGTCATTTGAATTATGTAATGCTCAACTTTTCAAAGATGTATGATACCAATTTTTTACTATCTATTGAGAAATGAATCGAAATTTTTATAGAGGATTTCTCAGTCTTTGGGACTTCTTTCAATTTATGTTTAGACCATTTAACAAGACTGCTGAAGCTCTCTGAAGAAATAGACTTTATTCTCAACTGAAAAAAAATGTTAATTTATGGTTGCAGGAGGATAATGTTAGGGCATAAAATTTCTGAAAAGGCATGAAAGTTGATCTAACAAAAATTCAAGTTACTTTTGAATTGACATCTCTTACTAATGTGAAGGGAATAAGAAGTTTTTTAGGAAAAGCTGATTTCTATAGGCATTATATTAAATTTTTTTCAAAAATTTCCGGCCTGAGATATGACAAAATATTCAAGATGGTATATTATACTAATAAAACTCTTAATAAGGCTCAAATTAATTACACTACCATTGAAAATGAATTATTAGCTTTTTTGTTTGCTTTTGATAAATTTGGATCTTATCTTATTGGAACCAAATGTATTGTGCATTTTGATCATTCTACTATAAAGTATTTAATGATAAAGAATGATGCAAAATCACGATTAATTAGATGTCCTTCTAATGCAAGAATTTGATTTTCAAGTTGTGGATATGAAGGGTATTGATGATCAAATAGCTGATCATCTGTCAAGGCTTTGTTGACCTCATTTTTAGTGAGGTATAGTCTTTCTCTTAGGATTTAGTATCTAGCTTTAGGGATCTCCCTTCGACTATCTTAGAACCTTAGAAATGGGACCCGCCTCATTTTAGTTCGACCTACTTCTGTCCTTTCTTGTGGTTTCGCGCGTGTGGTGTCAACTTCTAGCACCTAGAAGGGTGAAACCGGCATGAGGAAACCCAAAAGGAATTCTTATAGGACTCCAAGCCTTAGGAAAACATCGTCATGACCTTTTCGTCACATACACACACCAAATGCACAAAATTCACTGAGTTGCACGAAATCGGACTTCAATTAAGCCCAGAGGAGGGGTCAAAATGCGAACTTCTCCGGACGATCTCCAACGATAAATTAGACTGCGCCAACGCGTCCGAGATACCAATTTTGGTAGGAAATGACACTCATGTTGTCATATTTTCGACGCGAAAAAATTGACATGCAAATCGATGAATTCATCAAAATGACCTCTGACGGCAAAACAGGCAGCGCCGTCACGTCCGGAACGTCAATTTTGCGTAGGGAGAACATCCATTTTGTTACGTCGCCGCGCGTAAATAAATCGCATATTATTTAATATATATATATATATATATATATATATATATATATATATTAAATTTATATAAACCAAATTATTTCTTTCCCTCTTTAAGCCCTAAATCCCTAACTCACGCGCCTGATCCCCAAATGGTTCGCACCCGAGCCCTAGCCCGTCCGCCTCTTCCTCCCGCATTCGCCTCAGCCGAAGCTCTTCGTCGCGAGAAATCGACCCGAGGTTCCCTCCTCGTACGCCTGTCGCTCTACCTAAAGGTTGTTCCCTGTCACCACGCGCTCTGTCTTCACCTACTCCAGTCGCGCTCCGGCTTTCCCCTCCCACGCCTCTGCGATTCTTGTCGTCTTCTTCCACGCCGTGCCACGCGAGCTGCTCCTCTGCGACAAAGCTACGCCGCTGTCGTCATCTTCCCCCCGCGCGACTCTTATCGCTTCTCTCGGCTCGGCTCACCGCCCAGGTGAGTGAGGGAAACACGTCTCCTCTTCCCTGGCTATATAAACCCCATTTTGGGGAGATCCTAGGGCTGGCCGAATTTTACCGTGAGTGGGGGGAGGTACTGCCTTTTTTTTTTTCTTCATTCTGTGTGTGTCTTTGAGGCATTGTGAGGGCTTTGTCTTCTCTTGGGTAAAGCTTGAAGGAGGATGGCTGAAACGTCTTGGGGGAAGGTTTACCCTGGATTCATTTGGGCTTGAGTAGAGAAGTGAACATCTTTGTGTAGAGGAGTTCAAGGGTTGGCCGAAACTCTTGGAGAAGGGGGAGGTGCTGCCGGATTTTTGGTTTGCTTGAGCTCCTTGTTTGCTCGACATTTTGGCTGGGTTTTTCGGCCTACCTGCTGGTTCACTCGGTACTCTCGCTTAGTTATTTGTTTCACCACTGAGGTATAAACCCTTTGCTTAATGTCTTGGCATGCTTGTTTGTTGGAAGTTCTTTTTGTGGCAAGGTTTAACCAGCCAGCCTATTAGCATCTCTTTTCCCTCCCTTATTGTTACAAGCTCTACAATCTCTCGTTTTATTGAAAATGACATCAAATACATATGGTTTTAGTATTGGATTTTAGGTGGAGGTTTTGAATGGCATGATATACCTTCCTTTTACTAAAACTTCTTTGGGCGTAATGTCACTTGGAGGATTCGAGGCCAGTTTGGAGACCTTATACTCTCTTTGCTTCTTCTATATTTCTTGTAGCGACATTGCCCTGACTTGAGAGGCTCATTCTATGGTGAGAAGTTGAGGTAAAACGTATTTTTTGATGTGATCAAAAGGATTTTGGTGGCTTGTTTTACAAAATCTGAAATTTTCCCATGCTAATTTTGCGAAACCTGAGAAATTTGGTGGCTTGTTTTACAAAATCTGAAATCTTAATATGAAATCTTCCCATGCTTATTTTGCAAAACCTGAGAAATTTGGTGGCTTGTTTTACAAAATCTGAAATTTTCCCATACCTATTTTGCAAAACCTGAGAAATTTAGTGGCTTGTTTTACAAAATCTGAAATTTTCCCATGTTTTTTTTGCAAAACCTGAGAAATGTGGTGGCTCGTTTTACAAAATCTGAAGTTTTGTCTTTGCTTATAAAAAAGATTTGAAAAGTGTAGGTGTATATGATAGAGGTGGAAAAGTATATTATAGGTCGTTCGTTATGCCTCTACATGCTGCTGAGCTTGCTAAGCATGCGGTTTCCTGTACCCCGAGGGCATTTTTCTTGGCAGGATTGGTTTGCTTAATTCGATTGCAGCATATGTATGCTAATAATAAATTTGTTATTCTCATGACGAATGTGTCTAAGGTGCAAAATAAATCGGGGACAATTACATATAGATCACCAGAAACTTGTTATTTACATTTCTAACACCTGATCTTTCATGATACATATAAAAAAAAAGGGTGTTATCACATTTTAAGGAAAGCTACACTCCATATTTCTTATCCTAAGCCTTCTCTACAACATTTTTTGACATCTCTTTGTTTTGATTAGAAAATGAGCTGCTTTAATTTCTTTTGGTTATGGATTTTCAAGACATATGTCACACAACCATGTTTATTTGTAGAACCTTGTTAGTGCTAATCTCTGTTGATATGATTATAATTTATCTTTGAAATAATTAGATAAGTGGCTTTGCTTTAAGCCTTGCATATTTTGTTCGTTGTGGGAAATGATCAACAAGGTAATGATTATTTAGGCTTATATGTTGCTTGAGGACATAGAAAAAAGTTAGAAAGAAATGAGGAATTATAAATGGGTTTTCCAAACTGCATGTGAATGCATAAGAAACTAAATGGTGTGTATGTAAATTTCCTTTGGTTTTATTTTACAGAACTTTGGATTTTAGGTGTGCAAACATATGAGAGTGGGGTTGTATGCATACAAGCATTCTTAAAGCTTTTCATATGCTTACCTTAATACATTGGGGAACTTTTAAAATGCACATTTTGTGGGCTGATTTTGGCAAGCTATTTGGAACCTTTTAAAAATATGTTTTAGTGGGTTGAAATGGCTGTAGTTTTGAGGGCTTTTAAATGTGTCTTTTTGGCGATATTTTGGGCTGCAGTTTTCTGCCTTGTTTTGGCAAAATTTGAGATGCGGTTTTGCTCTGTCTTGGTGATATGTAGGTTGCGGATTTTGACTTGTTTTTGGGCTGATTTAGGCTGTCGGTTTGCCCTGTTTTGGATGAGGTGTTTGCAATTTGGAAGGGTTTGGGTGGGGGACTCTTGACTCGCTTATTTGGAGTTTAAATATGAGCTATCTTGGAGGGTTAAAATGTTATTTCATTTGGGAAAGGTGGGGAATCACAAAGGTTTGGATTTACGAAAGTTTGG
>NEWO01000275.1:460839-484767 GCA_003013225.1 Phalaenopsis aphrodite | reverse complement strand
AAGTCTTCTCTACAACATTTTTTTTATGTCTCTTTGTTTTGATTAGAAAATGAGCTGGTTTGATTTCTTTTGGTTATGGATTTTCCAGGCATGTCACACAACCATGTTTATTCGCAGAACCTTGCTAGTGTTGATCTCTGTTGATATGATTATAATTTATCTTGGAAATAATTAGATAGGTGGCTTTGCTTTAAGCCTTGCATATTTTGTTCGTTGTGGGAAAAGATCAACAAGGTAATGATCATTTAGGCTTATATGTTGCTTGAGGACATGGAAAAAAAAAGTGAGAAAGAAATGAGGAGTTACAAATGGGCCTTCCAAGCTGCTTGTGAATGCATAAGAAACTGAATGGTGTGTATGTAATTTTCCTTTGGTTTTATTTTACAGAACTTTGGATTTTAGGTGTGTAAACATACGGGAGTGGGGTTGTATGCATGCAAGCATTCTTAAAGCTTTTCATATGCTTACCTTAGTACATTGGGGAACTTTTAAAGTGCACCTTTTATGGGCTGATTTTGGCAAGCTATTTGGAACTTTTTAAAAATATGTTTTTTGAGGGCTGAAATGACTGTAGTTTTGAGAGTCTTTAAATGCATCTTTTGGCGATGTTTTGGCAAAGTTTTTTTTTTTAGCTGTTGTTTTGGAGGTTATAAGACTATTTGGAAATTTGTTCTTTTTCAATTTCATGATACGAAACATATAAAATTATTGGTAATTGGAGGTGCCGCCTTGGGCTTTGAAAAAGGTTTACATGTGATACTTGTGTGAGAATTTGGAAACTTCGAAAAGTTCACTTTTTGGAAATAAGAACTTGATCGTTTTATGCAAGAGATTTTTTTTGAAACTTTGACAAGGTTGACCCTATGTAGAATTTGAGGTTGTGTGGGTTATTTTAATTGAAATGGGATTTTAGTTGGATTTCTTTGAGCTTCCTTTGAGTTGCAGTTATGAGGCTCTGATGGTGGCATTTTTTTTTTATTCAATGTGAAAGATTTGGATGATATAAATGCACTATTTAAGTTTAGAGATTGAATGTGTAAATGCACAAGTGTTGTGGGGCTATGTATGTAATTGTGGCATTGGTTTGGATTTTTTTTTTCAACTGGCTTGAATTGTGGTTTGGAAAGAATACCTTTTGGTTGATCCGTTTGCGAAATTGGAGGAGATGATATCCATTTCAGATTGATTCGGGGATTTTCGGGTCTTCATTTTCGAATCTTTTTGTCACGAGCTTTGAGGGTTGATTCATCCTTCGTTCTTTTCGATGTTTTGGTTGAATCAATCCCCCCTCTCTCTCGCCCCATTTTTATTTTTTGTTCCTTGCTTCTTGGCTCGTTTTTTTTTTATGTTTATGCTTGATGCATAAGTGCCCACGTATAGCCTTTTGCTATAGCCTTTTGCTATACGTGAAACTATCAAGCAAGGTCGCAAGTAGTCATTTTGGGGCGTACGGTGTTGATGATAAAGGCACACCGAAGATAGAGCAGAAAGATGTCCTATCCTATAACATCAAGATCCAGGCATTTGATGAACAATAGGATATGACATCCTTCACCGACATAAGTCTAGCGGGAGTTGGCTCGAACCTCCTCAGGTTGTTGGCAGTCCTATGCCTGACAGTGTAATCGACTCTTGGACAACAAAATTTTTTTTTTTAAAAAAAAAGATAAGTTTTGATAAACCATTTTCAAACGAAAACATACTTTCTGCGAAACAAAAATTGATAATTCTTCTTTGCATGTTTAAAATTTGTGTGCATGTTTAAAACATAAAACGTACTTTAAAGCTGGTTGTCCACTTGACGAATACCTGTTTAGACTAGGAAATAGTCCTCTAAGTGAGGTTCAAGACACGCTTCTAGATGAGTGGCGGGTTCTATACGTTCGGGTGATCGAGTAGCCTTCGTGGACCCTCGAGAATAAATATACAACTGAGTCTAGTCCCATACGAGTGCTTGCGGTCCCCCTCATCCGAATCTTTTTTTTGTTTTATCGAAGTTTTGGGACAGGACACTCGTGTTACTTTTCCTTTCTTTCGGGATTTCTCCAGGAGTTTTGAGGGTTTTCTTTTACTTGAGTCTTTTTTTTTTCTTTTTCGTTGAGTTTCTCGAGTTTTTCCGCTTTTCCTCGGATTTCCTGGATGACATTTTCTTCCGGACTCTGCTTTTTGAGACGCATTTAGGCTTGCTATACTTAAGAAATATCGAATCTCACGGGCGTACATGTTTGCTTTACATTTTTCAGCATTTAATTTTCCTATTTCCCACCTACTACTGTACTGTATAGCATGTTACACTTGTCATGTTTCTACTTGCTACTGTTCTCCCTGTATAGCATGTTACACTTGTCCTGTTTTTACTTGTTACTGTTCTCCCTGTATAGCATGTTACACTTGTCCTGTTTCTACTTGCTATTGTTCTCCCTGTATAGCATGTTACACTTGTCTTGTTTCTACTTGCTACTGTTCTCCCTGTATAGCATGTTACACTTGTCCTGTTTCTACTTGCTACTGTTCTCTCTGTATAGCATGTTATATTGTTCCTGTTTCTACCTGTTACTGTTTTATATGCATTATATTGTTTGTTCCTGCATTGCACACTTTATATTATATAGCTTTAAACATGTTTCATTTTACATAGGATGTTTAGAGGACTACAACCATATGGCCGTTTGATTTGACACTATAACTGGACACCCCAGAAAACTTAAACTCGTCACGTCGAGGAGCTTGGAGCTATCGCAGTGGGCAGTACGGCCATCTTTAACAGCAGAACATGTCTTCCCCAGCAAAACTATTCCTTTTCCTAGAAATTAAACAACAATCCATAGGATTTCGAGGTTGTTTGCCTAGCGCAACATAAATCCTCCACCTTTTTTTTTTAGGCATTCGTATAGCTCTGCTGTACGATTTAAGTTCTAACTCGTTCTAGGTTCCGAGGTTGTCGTTCGATACAACGTAAACCCTCATATCTTCTACGCAATTTGTGTGACCATGTCACTCAAATATAAGCCCTAATTAAATAAAATTGGCAGGATGAAACACTCTAATAATTTTTTCTCAAAATTGGAGCCAAATCATAGGATAGACTGGGAAGTCACTGAGGTTCTCCTCAGGATCTGTGGCTTCCCCTAGTTTCTCTTCATTTGGTTTCCTCAACATTGTTCTAGGTTCGAGCATCTCCCCCTTCAAATCTCTTTGTCCGATTTCGTTGAAAAGTCATATCCTTTTGACTTCTTTGAAGATGATATTCCCTGATTTTTATCGAGAGTTTTCTTAGGTGATTTCGATCATTTAAGATGAATTAATTATAGGGTTTGCCCTTATAGGAAACTTTTCCGAACCCAGCCTAAAATAAACCCTATTTAATTCTTTATATTAAATAGGGGAACTTGTCAGCAAATAAAACGGTTTCACAGACCAAACACGTGTCATATATTTCTTAGTTTATTTGATCGAGTCTCATCCTCAAGTCATGTGTTTATACCTCAGGATAAATACAAGATTTGAGGTAAAGCGCTCTTTCATTTAAACTACGAAAAAATATGAGGTCAGTTTGATTTCATATTTTTCTAAAATTATATATATATATATATATATATATATATATATATATATATATGTAAATTAAAACGTCCTTCCGAAGCGGGCGACGGGATTTCGTTTCCGGCGACCGACAGCTTCTTACGGGCAACCTCAAACAACCTCTTTTTAGCTGCTGACAGGCTTGAATAAGAAAATGAGAAAAATTTAAATGATGAAATTAATGAGAATTTTTCTGATGAACAATTATATGAGATTAATGAATAATAAAATCTATGATATGCTGATTTAGTGAACTACTTGGTTAGTAATATTTTACCTTACAGACTGGATAATCATCAAATTAAAAAGTTCATTTATGATTCAAAATTTTACTTATGAGATGCTTATTTATTTAAACAATGCAAGGATTTAATTATTCAAAGATGTGTACCATTAGAAGAAACTCAAGAAATTATTCAAAAATGTCATAAATCAAATTTTGGGGGACATTTTAGAGTGGATAAAACTGCATTTAAGATTTTCCAATTTGGATTTCATTGACTTACTTTATTTAGGGATGTTAATAATTATATAAAATTTTGTGATCGATGTCAGAGAGTAGACAATATTTCTATAAGGGATGAAATGCCCTTAAAATTTTACTCTTGAGGTTGAAATCATTGATGTTTGCGGACTAGATTTCATGAGACATTTGTACAATATTTTAGAAAAATTTATATTTTAATTGTTGTGGATTATGTTTCTAAATGGATTGAGGCAGTTGCTTTACCTCGCTATGATGCTAAAAGTGTAGCAAAATTTTTACGATATAATATTTTCACAAGATTTGGAATGCCACGTGTTATCATTACAGATGAGAGAAAGTTATTTTAGGAATAAAATGATTGAAACATTAACTCAAAAATTTGGGATTAAACATCGAATTGTCACAGCTTATCATTCTCAGACCAGCGGTTTAACAGATGTATCCAACAGAGAAATTAAAGGTATATTAGAAAAAATGATAAATCCTAAAAGGACTGATTGGTCTGCTAGACCTGCTAGTGCTTTATGGGCCTATAGGATTGCTTATAAAACAACTATAGAAATGACACCATATGGGCTCATATACAGAAAAAACATGTCAGTTGAGTTGGAACATAATGCTTATTGGGCAATTAAAGAGTAATTATAATTTGAAAAATACTGGAGATAAGTGATTACTGTAATTAAGTGAGCTTGATGAATTGAGAAATGAAGCTTATGAGAATGTCAAAATTTATAAAGACAAAACAAAATTTAGGCATGATCAGAAAATTCTGAAAAAAATTTTGCGCCTGGGCAAGAAATATTGCATTATAATTCGAGATTGAAATTATTTTGAGGAAAACTTAAATTCAGGTGGTCAGAACCATTTATTGTGGTAAAAGTTTATTTATATGAAGCAATTGATATTGAAGATCCAAAAATGGGAGAGTGGTTAAGGTAAATGGACACAAATTAAAAGCTTACAAGTGTGGAGAGGGTCCTGCATTTGAAGAGATCCTAATGTTGGGTCAGACCTATGTAAAACAATGGTTGTGTCGAGCTCACGACGTTAAACTAAGCGCTTTGAGGGAGACAACTCGTAGTTATCAGTGTGATTTAAATTTGAATTATTGTTGTGATGAGTTATATTTAGTGATTGTGAGTCTTATACGATTTTATTGGCACAAAATTTTATTATATTAAAGGACTTGAAGTGTGGAAGAAAGAAATTTGAGAATTGAGTATGTTAGTTTGGCGCTATAGTGCCAGATCTGGCGCTATAGCACCACATTTCGAATAACTCCTTTAAACCGCTAAAAATTCGGTTACTTTTTTCTTCTATATAAAATCGCTTAGGACGAGATTTGAAACAAGATACCTCGCAGCTCCCCATCTTCAGGAAGTATCCGGTGTAGAGACAACTCATGCTTCACATATACTAGAACCTATTGTGGGTACTAGGGCTAATAATCCTTCTGCTACAACTCTACCACCTCATCAGATTGATCCTTTCGACGAAGAATGACAGGTTTACACTTTCAAGAGGAAGAAGAAGAATGGAGATCTACTCAAGCTCGGGAGTCTTATGGATGATACTTTTGTTACTTTGGGTAGCAGTACGCACCTTACTAATTTTTTAGTTGGATCGCTTCCGAGAACTAGAGGCAAAGACATAACTAAATTGATATGACCCTTACTTTTTTAGCGCCCTCGTGCTTTTGGGTTTTTTTTATTTTTATATGTTCCATTTTTGACTTTTTTGTGTGTGTTATACCGTGTGGGTTGGGTGTCTATTCATTGGTCGACTCATACAGCTTATTTGTATATTTTCTCTTTAATATATTAGCCCTTGGGCTTTTTTTTTAAAAAAAAATATATAGTCATCCACATTCTATGTTTGGGTTGGGTTGATTGGCTCGAATATTAAGCACACTTAAATGTTTAATTATGGAGCTAAAATTGAGATTAATGTAACCATCAATGAAGAGAAAGAATGCTTTTGCAAATTGAATGCAAGAGTAAGTCAATAATGAATCCAAGAACCCATATCCATAAACTACTCCAAGCAGCTACCTTGCGCATCATCTTGGGAGGAGGGAGAGAACCGGTTTTTAAAAGTGAAAAATAGAGGAGAAAATATGTATAAAATCTGAGGTTAAAAAATGGAAATGTAATTTTTTTTATTTAATTTAATTTTTAAAATTTTATTGGCTTTTTCTTTATCTTTAGTGGGATTCATGTAGCCGACCCCACGTAGTGGGATTAAGGCTTGGTTGTTGTTGTTGTTGTTGTTTTCTTTATCTTTGATTTAGCATAAATAATTGAATTTTAATTTTACTATCTGATCATTCATTCCCGCCTTAAAAATTCCAAGCCTCTGAGTCGGGTCGTGACACTATCTGAATGAGAGACTTGTCGTTTATTGTGGCCTTTTATGTATGAGTGAGAATGAGATCACCCTTTTCATTTATCTTTCTTATCCTGGAATTTAGACTTGTATGAATAATAGGGATTTAGGACCATTTTTTTTTATTCAAGCAATGCAATTGTTCCAGAATCCAATAAACATCCCATCCTCTCTCCTTAACCTGTACTAAACGACACTCATACGATCATATAAACTTAACTAATTTTAAATACAAACGTCTCTACCTTAGGCCATCCTACTCTCTTTTTTAGTCACTCTATTTGATGACACAAGGGAATGAGATTTTGGAGTTTCTGGTAAACAAGGAGGCACACAAGGAGTTTAGAGGAAGAAGTCAAGCAAGAAGATCGATCAAGGAGGAAATACTAAGAGAGGAGCTTCACGGACTTCTATATCAAGTACTATACACTAGAATTGTTGAGACATTAATGTGAAACTCATTAACATGAAGTTGAACTCATCAAGTAAAATGAAGTTGAACTCTTAAACATGGATACGTTTTTTGGTGTAATAGTTGAAATATTCATTAGAAACTCCAAAGTTAAAAGTGCTCATGCGGGAACACTTCTAGATGGGTGAACCCTAGTAAGTTACACCGAAGGGATAATTATAAGGCCATATGGTCGAAGCGGACAATATCTCGATGAATGAGAGTTCATACTATTAAAAATGTTATCAGAGTATTACACTAGCCTAAAGATGAGAATTAAGAATAGAATAGAACTAAGTGCTATACCATGGAAGCCACCTCTTAAAGATGGGACAAAACTGTTACTTTGTGTGAATCACCTCTTGAATCTATAGGGGTTATTTCTAGAATCTTATCTTCTTTGTGGATCATTCTAGGCTAACAACACCGAGGAGAGCATCAGTTTTCTAGTGGGAAAGATTGTGAAACTTGTCGAGTAAAATGAAGTTGAATTCTTAAACATCGAGGCATCATTTAGTGTAATGATAATTTCATAAGATTCCAAAAATTAGAGTACATGTGTGGGAGCATTCTTAGGATGGGTGACCTTTTGAGAAGTTACACCAATGAAACAAAACCATGAGGCCATTACGCCAAAATGGACAATATCTTAGTAGGTGATTAGGCTGTTACATTTGAAAACCCCAATTTGTATTTATTAGAAAAGCCTAATCTGTGTTCATTACTTTAATATCATTTAGTATATCATCTCCTTCCATTTTGACTTACTTTCTACTATACAAAGAATTCCTTTGTGCTCAATGAAGAAGCACAAATCTCGTCATTTATAATACAACAACAACAAAGCCTTAATCCCACTACATCGGGTCGGCTACAGGAATCTTTTTTCTCCATTGCATCCTATTTAGTATCATATTTTCATTTAGTCTTAATAAACTAAGATCATTTTTTATACAATAAGCCCTAGTCTTCCTAGATCTACCTCTGTCTTTCTTAACTACTCTCTTAATCGGATCATCAGATGGTCGACGTTTAATGTGACCAAACCATCTATGACGACTCTCCCTAATTTTGTCCGTCACTGGAGCTACACCAACCCTATCCCGAATATAATCATTTCACATTTTGTCTCTAAGTGTAAAGCCATTCATCCACCTAATCATTCTCATCTCGACAACACTTAACTTAGTATCATGCTTCTCTTTTAAAGTTCAACATTCAACTCCATAGAGCATTGCAGGTCTCACCGCCCACTTATAAAACTTTCCTTTCAGTCTAAGAGGTACTTTTCTATCACCAAAAGACCCGAAGCATTCCTCCATTTCAACCAACTTGAATATTACTATTAACATCCTCATTTATATCACCATCGCTTTGAACAACAAACCCAAGATATTTAAATCGTTTCCACCTTTTAATAATTTGATCACCAAAAGTTACACTTCTGTCACTAGAGCTACTACTACTAAAATTACATTCCATATATTCAATTTTAGTCCTACTCAAATGAAGGCCTTTAGACTCCAATGTAGACCTCCATAATTCAGGTTTTTCCTTGGCTTTTTCTCGTCTTATCCACGAGAAGGATATAATATGCAAAAAGCATACACCAAGGCACATCCTCCTGTAAATGTCCCATAAGACCATCCATAACTAAAGCGAAAAGATATGGGCTTAAAGCCGATCTCTGATGTAATCCAACAGAAATAGGAAAATATTTAGTCAATCCTCCTTCAGTTCGAACACAAGTAATAACTCTAGTATACATATCTTTAACAACTTGAATATAACTCCTATCAACACCTTTCTTCTCAAGAACGCTCCAAAGGACATCTCTTGAAACCTTATCATAAGCTTTTTCTATATCAATAAAAATCAAATGTGGATCATCCTTATTATCTTCGAACTTCTCCATCAAACCTCTCAATAAATGTATAGCTTCCACGGTAGACCTGCCCGGCATAAAACCAAATTGATTTTGAGAAATCTTTGCAATATGTCTTAACCTATATTCAATTACCCTCTCCCATAATTTTAAAGTATGACACATCAACTTAATTTCTCTATAATTTGCACACTTTTGTGCATCCCCTTTATTCTTAAAAATGGGGACCAAAATACTCTTCCTCCACTCTTCAGACATCTTTTTAGTTTTTTAAATAATATTAAAGAGTATAGTAAGCCAAGAAACTGTCAAATCTCTTAAATATTTCTAAACTTCAATTGGGTTATCAAGTGTTATAGACTTTCTGCCATTTGTTTTCTTTAAAGTCTCTTCAACTTCTTTTTTACTAATGCGACGGTGAAAATAAAACATTTTATTATTATTAACGATATTAGGATCACTAAGGTCGATCGTATTTTCAGAAACTTAATTAAAAAGTTTATAAAAAAAACTCACCCACCTATGTTGAATATCTTTTTTTATGAAAAACACTTTCTGATTTTCATCTTTAATACACTTTACTTGTGTTTAATCTTTACTTTTCTTTTCTCTTGTTTGGCTAGTTTATACATATATTTTTCACCCTTCTAAGTATCTAATATATCATAAAGATCACTAAAAACATAATTTTTAGCGTCACAAATTATTCTTTTAGACTCCTTGCGAGGCGTTTGATATTTTTTCCAATTCTCCAAGCTTTTACAATATTTCTTATATTTTATATTTTCTTGCACATTATTATTTCACCACTAACTAATTTTATTCATAAAAAAAATTTTATTTTGATTCTCCAAGTACATCATTGCTACTTGTTTAATAGTGTTTGTTACTTCATCCTACATAGCATATGCATCTTCATGAACATCCCAAATTTTGAAATTTTGAATTTTACTCATAAAAATAGTTTTATTTGTGTCTTTTAGGTTTCTCCATCTAATTTTACGATGATGAGTCCTAGCATTCTTTATTTTACAACTCTTCATCTTAAAATTTAGAATTAATAATCAACATTGGATACTTAAATCCTCACTTGAAATGATCTTACAACGTTTACAATCTCGACGATCTCTTCTTCTCATAAGAAAATAATCAATTTGTGTTTTATTAGATTCATTCTTATAAGTAATAGATGCTCATCTATTTTTTTGAATAAAGTATTAAAGCAAAATCTAAAATGACTCTACCTTCTTCATTCGTCACTCCAAAACAGTAGCCACCATGAATATTTTTGAAATCTTCTAGCACTCTACCGACATGTTCATTTAAATCTCTTCTAATAAAAATTTTTTCTTCAAGAAGTATCATTTGTATTAAATCTTCTAAGTCATTTATAATACTCTATTCAAAATTTATTAAAGAGATTCTAAAACTGTTAATTTACTTTGAGATGAGTGTGATCACTCATCTTTTATATTGCATTTTCTCCAAGTAATAATAACAATTTTAAAGTCCATTAAGCCCATGTTTCTTTCATATTTTGGCTCATTGAAGGACACGGTTAAACATCTTTGGGCATATTTTTTCTCTTGGTTAATAAACTGATATGGTGTTGTGAGATTCAATTCGCCCCTTTTTTTCGCAGTCTGTTATGGTATAATATTCTATTGTTGGCATCACATCTCAAGAATTTATCTCACGAGTCATGGCAAGATCCGTATTTTGTTAAAAAAGGAAAAACAAAAATCTATCAGATAAATAATATCTGAGGCCACACATCATAAAACTTGTTTTTAAATTAAATTTATAAGATATACATACATACCACTTAATTCCTATGTTTTTACATATCTCACACCTAAACTTCAATTTTTAAATTTATGCCACCTTGCTATGCATGAACATTTGTATTTCACTTTTGAAAGTTAAAATAATGGTATTTTTTATGTGATATGAAAGATTTGTGTGGTATAAATGTAAAAAAGGTATAATTTAGGTGTTAGATAAATAAATACGTAGGAATTGGATGGTATGTATGCTAAATGCCACATTAAATTTTTAATTGTATCAGGGAAGTTACTGTATGTTCCTGTCTGTTTGATATACAGGTTAGAGTTTCAGGTTATGGTGGATGGTTTCTTCTAAGACTTTCACTCCATGACCCTGTTCTTCCACTCAATATTGAGGTACTGACTTCTCTTTGATGTCTTATTTTTTTGTATCTTTTAACTACTAATATGGCCTGATACCTTAGTTTGAAGATTGAACATGTATATATGTATATATATATATATATATATATATATATATATATATATATATATATATATATATATATATATATATATATATTATGGGTGAGTGTGTGGAAGTATATATGTTCTATTAAGAGGAAGAAAAAATAATTGAGAGATCAGGCTGCACTTGGGTCGAGCTTAAGGCTTTAACTGAGCCAAGCTGATTTGTGAGCCAACTCGAGCACAATTCGATAACTGGCTCGTAAGCTGAGCTCGATAAGATACAAAGTTAAGCTTGAGCTAGCTCTGACTCACAAGCTAAGTTGAGCTCAATAAGATACGAAGCTAAGCTTGTGCTAGCCCTTACTCAACTTGTGAGCAGGACCATTTAAAAGAATATTAACGTAAATGCACTTGAAATATATTAAAATTCAAGAGTTGATGTATAAATTATTAAACTATTTTAAATTTATATTTTATTTATATCAAATGATTTTATTATTGTCCCTTTTAATTGCTCATTCATTCTGTGATTTTATTATAGCAATTACTTGAATTTCATAATGAATGAGTCGGATTGTGAGCTACTCAAAACTTTTAGAATTAAGCTCAAGTTTTAAGTTTAAACTCGATTAATTGATTAAACTTATTCTCAAGCCAGAAGTGGCCCAAACTCGGTTCAACTCTTTTACTCCCCTTATCGGCTCGAGATTAAATCATTAACAAGTCTAATGACAGTCAATTTTTTCATGTATGAATTTTAATTTATTATCAAATCACTGCAGGCACCAAGTCATGAGGATGCTGTGAAATTGGGGCTATCTGTTCTTGCTGTTACGAAGGATTTTCCTGCGCTGGACTCCACTGCACTAACTAAATTTGTGCACACAACTTAAAAACTCTTCTCTCTGCAATAATGCTTTAAAGAAACCTTCATTCAGCCTTATTTACCTGCATACCAGTATTCATATGTAATTACATATCCAACCCCTGGACTTCAATTTCTTACATGTCTAGCATAAAAAGGCGTATTTTACGTTTCAGAATTTAAGATAGTGGTTTTATTGTTGTGATAAGAAATATTTGGGTGGCAAATATAAAAGATAAAAGCTTAGCTGCTAGATATGTAAATACACATGAATTGACTGGTATGTATGTTGGTGCCCCCTTTTATTATTAAAGCAGCAGCAGTAATTTTTTAAGGATAGAAATACATCTTGTATTTTTACCTTCTGGCTTCATATGTTAAATTTTCGTACTCATCAAATGCAAAGATTGATGTCTGAGATTTTCGAGTTAGAAATGAACGAGCTTCGTATGTTAAATTTTCGTACTCATCAGATGCAAAGATTGATGTCTGAGATTTTCGAGTTAGAAATGAACGAGTATGGTTTCAGCATATGTTCTTTTGGTAAAATAGTTCGCTCGAATTGTTGTATTAGCCAGATATGAGGTATTTGTGTTGCTATTACATTCGTGAAAATAGGTGCGGATTTTGTTTTATTTTTGTTGTGTTAGTTATATCAATACAACTAATACAATTAAAATACAATCATATTCGCACCTATTTTATCCGCACGAAATAATTTTTCATATTTTCTGACATTAATTTCTAAAAAAAATGCTTTGGAATATTTGGAACAGTAGTTTTTGAATAGAATCAAAACAGACGGAATTTGGAAAAAAAACTAAAAGAAGTATTTACCATGCTTCTTAGCACATCCTCTTTCCTGCCATGGGAGACAGGCCTTGGGACTGTCATGAATCCCTTCAGGCCATCGCTGGAGTTTGCAATTGTCATGAATCTTTCAGGCGATCGTTGGAGTTTGCAGCCATATGACCTCCATTGCCACAACCATCCATCAGTTCAAGCAAACCATCTTTAGTAAAGGAGTCTTCACACTACATCTGCAGTTGAAGAAATGAAGGCCCCTTTATCCTCACATTTCAAAGATTACTCAGAACAAATATTTTGAAAAAAAAAAAAAGTAAATAATAGAATGAATTGTATACCCAAAATGTGTCGGCATGAATCTTGAAGAAATTTAACGGTTCTCTGAGGACAAAATAGTGACCGGCGAAAGGATCGACCGACGGGGTTATTACCTGCTCGGAACCATGACAATAAGATTCATGCGAGCGAGTCTTGGGCTGACTGGCCTATTCATCCCTCGATTCCTTACCCTCTTAAAACAACAATACCATCGGTCTTACCAATTGGCCCACCCATAGAGCAAATCGATCCGTAGAAGTCTCTTATATGGAAGTACCCATCAGTTGGTATATCGATTTCATATTTGAAAAACACTAAAATAACCCTCATTGTCTAAACAAAATGGGCCCATAAATGTAATCTCACATTTGTACGCCCTATTTGTATAAGTAGGCTTATTTGTCGAATAAAGGTAACACATTTTTTCTACTGTCCATCACTGTGCTGTCTCTGTCTTTCTTTTTCTTACAATGCTTTATTCCTTAGGTGTCTCTCAGGCAATTCTGGATTCAATGTCCTGAAAGGTGCGTTGAGCATGGAGTTGTGTCTTGAACAAGAAAACAAGCACGCAGTAAGAAGAAAGCCAACAGATAGATATTGTAAACATGATATGCACCAGGGAGTTTCTAGAGGGGTTCGTGCAACGAGAGATGTAGGAACTAAGGTCTCAAGGGCTGAACCCTCTTGGAGAAGCATCTTGAGGGCAAAACTTTCTTCAATAGGCAACCACAGAATGCGCTAAAACATTTCTCTCAATCAAAGGGTCGATCTGATCCTAATGACCATCATGCATCATTTGAATCATCTATGTGCCTTTTATAAATCTCTGTTGCTTTTATGTGTTACATGTTCTTTACCACCATAAGGTTGTCGGCCTTGAGTTGGTTCAACTCACTACCGGTCGGAGGGATCGCTTGCCTCGCTCAATTCATGACACTCTTTTGGCACAGTTTACAAGGGCTTAGAGGCCCAAGAAGAGTGTGCAAGCCTTGTGACTGATTAAACAAGGGCTGAAATGTTGGAGTTAAAGGTCTTTCAAAACAAGATGGCACATGTTGCCTTAACCTAAGGCCCGAGGGGAGAGAGGTTACGATGTGACCTCAACATGGTGGAACTGCAAAGTTTGGCCGAACTGTTGGAGAAGACTAGCAAACACAATAACACTGAAGATAATGTCCTTAAAACCAAACCATCAAATCGATACCCCCAGAAGAGGCCCCCACAGAGCTGTGAGTGGAAGCCAAAGGAGAAGTCAAGTCCCCCCATCCATCCTCGGTTTGAAGACGGTCAACTGTTTTCAAAGATACAACTCAATTCTTACGTATTTACATATCTAACACCTAAAATTTGGATTTTACCTACATGCCACCATTCCCTATGCAAGAGAGATGTATCACACATTTGAAAGTTAAAATGATTGCTTTTTATGTCATATTAAAGATTTGGATGGTATTAAAGTAAAAAAATTTAACGTTTAGGTGTTAGATATGTACATACATAAGAACTGTGTGGTATGTATGTAAATGCCCCATTAATTTCACAAATATAGAACTGCAATATAATCATTTTCATATGACATCAGTCTCATAATGGCGTTTGAAGCATAACGTAGACAATTTGTTGAAAAATAATATATTATAGAGATATTTACATACATGCCACACAAATTTATGCATTTACATATGTAACACCTAAAAATTGATATTTACATGCATACAACTAAAATTTTAAAATCACATTAAAAATGCAATTAACATTTTGTTAAATTTTGGGTGTTAGACATGTAAATGCATGGGAATTGTGTGGTATGTATGTAAATTTTCCTATATTATGTAATTCGAATTCTGAATTTGGAGACCAAAACCACCAAAAAAAAGAAAAGATAGAAGCTGTACGTTTTCTAAACTAAATTCAGAGATATGGTAATAATTACTTTTATCTAGTCCCTCATCTTCAAATTCATAGCTTATAAAACAAATATATAGTGCATTTTATTTTGCTTTCTTGCCTATATATTAGACAATACCATATGAAATATGACTTTATATCAATTCTTTTTTTCCAGTTAAATTAGTTTAGTATAACTTTCAAGTGGAATTTCATTCGAATTTTAATTGTTCGGCTGCCTAAACATTCGAGCCAATAAAGGCGACTAGAAGGCATTCTCGAGTAATCAAGAGTTGCCATAGACAGATGTTAAAGAACGATCATTAAGCATTATGGAGCCAAAAAGGTATACCTGGAAGCTCGAACAGAAATAAAAATCCAGGCGGCGACCAATCTTAAGCTGAGCACACCTAAGCCAGCGCTATCACATCTAAAACCAGGAGGCAAATATCTTGTGTTACTCTCTCTCTCTCTCTCTCTCTCTCTCTCTCTCTCTTTTTCCTTTGATTTCTTTTTTATGCTAAAGAATCTCTGTCAAATTCATTAGCTTTTCCGTCTTTTTTCTATCAGTATTTTCCTCATTTCTTGTGCACATTTTATTCCATGGGCACGATCTAAGGATAAATATGGGATGAACACCTTGAAAGGTGCGATGAGCATGAAATCATGTCACAAACAAGAAGAGTAACAAAAGAGGAAGAGAGTATCCTTGATAACGCATGAAGCATGGAGTGTACCAGAGATTTTGTGGCACAACAGATTCAAAAACTTAAGAATCAGATGAGGAGATGATGAAAGAGGCACTTCAACACAATTCAGATTTATTACCCCAGCCGGTAGTTCTCACACATCATAAATCTGACTCAAATGCAGAAAAAGCCCCGACGCCTCTGAAGTGTCCACTTCACTTGTGGGTTGCCTTTTCGGGACATCATGGAAGATTGTCACTACCCTCATAGAAAGAGCCTTTGGAGGAAGGCTTCCCAAGTCAACTACTAATGAAGAGAAATGCATAAATTTGAGTGGCTTTGGGTTTCAAATATTGACCATTCATGAAGTATCCTTGCACAGGTGGTCAGAGTTAGCTTCATCAGTCACTCTGTCATCCATAGACCAATCATTACTAGTTGCTTCCTCTTCTTTCGCTTTCGTACAAGAATTTGTGTAAGAGACAATGTTACTCATCGGGCCCTCAACAACCCTTATCTTCAAATCAAGATTTAGTCATTTTTTACATCCCTTTGAATAACAATGGTAGAGGGAAATATATAATACAAACAGCTAACCATACCTAAGGAGGCAAAACCAAGCACTTGTTCTTGGTTTTCTTTAGCCAACACCATGTTTGTTTTCTCTTGAGGAACATCCACAAATGCCCATTACCCCTCAGCCATGAATCGAAAAGCATATGGAACCAAAATATTTTTTTTGCGGTGATGTTTTTCAAGTTCTTGTGCACATTGAATTGCACACTCATCACACAATAGGCCAGTTGCAAGAGTTCATAAGAAGTTTTGGGCCCGCCCTTCTTTGACTTAAAATTTGGGCTCATCCCAATTGATCATTCACCTTCTGTAAAGGCAAAACAGAACTTAGATTTTCAATCTTTCATCATACTCTCCAGACCTATGTGCAGACTCTATTTATTTCCAACAAAAATTGAATAAAACTCCCAACATTGGTGTGCAAAGATAACAAAAAGTTAAACAACTCGATCGACTAAGGGATGTTCATCCAATATATGTGTAGGACCACTGTCATGATAATAGAGATTGAGTTGGGCATCATATGAGCTGGGACTAAGCCAAAATAAAATTAAAAATTGAGACGAGTTCATCGCACCAAGGAAGCCTAAGTTCAAGCTGGAATTGGTCTTTGTGAAAAAGCGAGCTCTGCTACTTAAAAGTTGTTAGGCCTCTCATTATTTTTTGAGATATTTAGGTGAATGAACATAACACACATTAGATATCAAATACCACTCCACATGCACATCATCCTTTTTTTACGACTTAAGGAGATCTTTCCTTTGTGTCAGATAGAAGGATGGCAATTGGAAGAAGCTCAAACGAAAGAATCCATATAAACAAAAAGTTAGTGAGAAAAATTTCAAAATAAAATGACAATATAATAAAACCATTATAGTCAAATCATCAATTTTATATTGGGCAAAAAGGTAGAAGGTGCCCAAAATTTATAAGAGTAAAAAAGGAAAAGTGAAAGTAATACAAACCTTAAAAGTATAATTGGCATCACTTTGGCAGATATATTTATTAAAATATTATTATTACTACAAGTAGTTATCACTTCAATTAGGAAATAGAAAGAACATTATATAAGGGTCTGACATAGCCTCTGTTGGGAGTTAAACAGGACAGGCAAGTCTCCTCAATGTAAAGTCTCCCTTAGAAGTAAACTGACCTAGAAGACCCAAATCAATGTGGTCTTGAAGAATGAGACATTGAACCCTCAAATCCATGAGATCACGATGTAAAAAGGCTTTATGAAGCTTTTTGCAGCTAAAATTCACACTCTAGACCAGTCAATCAACTTATATAGCTGGCCAGACCCATGAAAGTGGTGACATCCACATGTTCAATCATGTTATCATCTAGAAAACCCATCACCGCCTAATCCAAAGTAGGTCAACCATTTTGCCCATATACTGTTGGGAGGTCTCCCCTGATAATGACTCAATCAGCTCTAACTCTGTGATTAGAACATCTCACCTCTTCACTCACTCACTCTTGACTACTCACGAGCATACCTAAGAGCTCATTTAAGTTCAAGGAAGCCGAGTCGCCTGGACCATAACTTGAGAAAAGATAATTTGAGGAGCCACACCCAATAATCAATAACAATTATCATACACATACGTCATTCCTACCCATTTCTCTCAATTGATAGAATACATCTAAAAAAGAAGGGGTTGAAGGATCATCACCTTGAGCCGCCTGAACCATAAAGTTGAGGTGCAACATTAGGAGTTGGCTCACCTGATTAACCTCCTTTCTCTAGAACAACAATAACATTAACCTACTTAGGGATTATGGCGCTCTCCTCTGTGGAAAAGATGGTCAATTGGTCAGGAACACGAAAGACGTCTCCCAAAGCTTCACAAGACCCCTAACAGTCATATGGTGGATCAACATAGTCGGATGCTTAGGAGAAGAACTTTGGAACCACAGAAGAAGATCCCTGCTGACTCGATAATGAACTATCTTATTTACACTTTAACCCACTACCTCACACACTCATACCAAATAGTCCAAAAAATAATACATTTGTTAGGATGTTAAGTTGTGTCGCCACAAGTTTTTCTCCGTTAAGTTGGGTCGCCACAAGTTTTTCCATCAGAGAAGTTTTGAGAGGGAGAGTGGATTCAAAGGGAGAAAATGAAGCTCAATAAAATTCAATGAATGTTTTATCAAAGTATTTATAGGAGCACGAGGCATAGAACTTAAGGGAGTAATTAAAGCTTTATTTATTCTTAGACTTAATTTTTAATTTTTAATTCCCCATCTTATTGCAACACAACTTTCTAAGATTCGAGAGAATTGAGAAACTAAATATGTATAAGAAAAAATTGTGCTCCACATAAACTCATGAAGCCAACAACCCAAATCGAGCTAGTACAAATGACTAGAAGGTATTCCTGGGTGATTAAGAGTCACCATAGATAGATGCTCGAGAACAATCATCAATCATTAAGGAGTTAGAAAGGTATTATGAGACAAGATCTGACATCTCATGGGTAATTGATCTTAAGCTGAGTGGACCAGAGGTTGCATGATCGTAACTAAAATTATGAGGCAAATATATTGGGATGCACACACCAGGCCAACCGACAAGGAGATCCAAAAGAATTCGCTGACCAAGAGGTGGTGCCTAGTGTTGAGTGATCAAGGCCAAGAGTCCAATGACCAGGTGACTTGAAGAAGGTGGTTGATGGCTTGAGTGCCAAAAAGCACTTTTTTTGGGTAGTTAAAGGAAGAGGCCCAATTTTCTATGAAGATCACATCCCTCAAATGTCATACTATTAAATGAGAGCATTTGAATTGAAACTATATGAGGCCCCAAACAAAAATTTTTGCAAGGTTCTTACTGAATTTGTAAATACATCCCTTATATGAAATGTCTACCCATAGAAATAGGGGATGTAGTGTAACAAGAATAGGACCTATACACACTTATACGCACTCTCTCTCTCTCTCTCTCTCTCTCTCTCACTCTTTATTGATTATTTTTTCCCTTTAAATAATCTCTATTAGATTCCTAGGGCCTTAAATCTTTTCTTTCACAATTTACTCCTCTTTTCTTGTGCACATTATGTTTCATGGGAGTGATCCAAGGAACATGTGTTCAACTACAAGAATATAATATATCTGAATATGCCACTTTTGTTTGACAAGTTGATAAACCCAATATAAATCAAACTCAATTAAATTTAACACGACATGAAAACACTATTATGATTGTCTTACGAAAATATGACTTCAAATATACAATCATATAATTTGAAAATAATTATCTAAACAATATAATAATACTAGAGTTAACCCAAATCCACAATGAAAAGAAAATATTTTTGTTGAAATTTATGGAGATTATAACTAAAGAAAATTGAAATAAGAAAACAATGACATAAACATAAAAGATCCCCTATGGCAAGGATTGGAGGTGGTCAGATGCATGCTGAGGTACTTAAAATGCAGAATAGGAGGTGGAAGAGAGGATTAACAATAGTGAGGGGAAGGTGGTTTGGTGGCTGGACAACATGAAGGAAACTATTAAGGTTGTGGCAATAAGTCGAAACTAGTTTGGGACTGTTAGACAAAATGCTTGGAATTGTGGCAGATGTGACATAAAGCAATAGTTGCTAGAAGGTGTGATAAAAGCAAGGGAAAGTATAAAAGAGAAGAATATGAGTAGATAATTGCCACATTGGAGCAGGATGCAGCTGGAGCACAATCTAACCTTAGATACATTCTTAGAAAGGGAGAAAGACATCGAAGATAGAAAACTGAAAGCAAAAATTACCCTAAACACAAAATAAATAACTTATATAGTCTTATTAGGGTAAAGAGAAATGGGTCCTAGTCCAAATAGGAGGTAACTATGCATGAGGTAAGACTGCTCAATTCTTCTCCCACTGGATCAAGCTGGTATGCATGCGACATATATCCTACCAACGTGGGCATGGATCCCACACATTCTTCATCAGTCTCTTAGGGTTTAAAGAGCTTTAAAATCATTTTTTGTAGTTGACACCTTTGGTTACTCATAGAACAGAGTCAAACCCATGTCAATAACCTCAGCATCATCACTAATCTTTGATGTTGGAATGAGTTATACCAAGTCAAGTGGAGTGAGGGGGCTAAGCTCATACACGATCTTAAATGGGGTGCTCCTGTTAGTTTGACTCGTAGATTGTTTGCAAGAAAATTTGTCTTGGGTTAGATTCACATCCCACTGCTTAATGTGTTTCCCCCACAAAGCACCCTAGAAGGTTCCTCAAATTCTTGCTCACCACCTCCATCTGGTTGTCCGGCTGTGAGTCGATGTTGAGTTGAATTGAAACTTAGTGTCAAACTTTCCCTATAGTGTCCTTTAGAAGTGACTCAAAAAATTAACGTCCCTTTTGGAAGTAATGGTCGTAGGTATTTTACGCAGTCTTACTACCTACTTAAAGTGTAGAATAGCTATATGCAATACATCTAATGTTCGATGGCAAAGTATGAAATGTGCCAATTTTGAGAAAATATCCACCAAAATTATCACGGAATTTTTGTTCCACCATGTCTTCAGAATACCCAACACTAAATCCATGCTAAGCTTTACCTATAGGGCCTCTGGTACAGGTAATGGAGTGTATAGTCCTGCATTATGCCCTTTAGTTTTGCCACATGATAAATTCTGCATTAACGGACCTGTCACTCCACATCTTTCATTGGTGAGGGAAAAAAAAAAAGTTTTTTTCCCACGAGTACAAAGTTATCATCAATATCAAAGTGCCTTGCAAGTCCACCAATGTGACTTTCTTGAATAATGGGTCTTTTTACAAACATTGAGGAATACACAACTTATTTTAGTGGAATAGATAGCCATCAGATCTCTAATACTGCTCAATAGACTTCTCTTAACACTATTCCCATATCTCTTTAAAATTTTTATGTATCTCATACAACTCCTTCACTACCTCAAATCCTATAACTCAAGTCTACATAGAAGTTATCAGTACTGACAGTGCCCCGTTGCATCTTCTACTTGATTCTTGCTTCTCACCCTATACTTAAGGGTAAACTAGAACAATGTTAAGAACTTCACCCAAGTCAACCTCAGTTTTTTTCTAGTTTTTCAAGAACTTCAAGACCTCATGATCCATAAATAAGGTGAATCGAATCGTTAGCAGATAGTTACTCTAGTGATTAAAAGCTCTCATGATTACATAGAACTTTTTATCGTATATAAAAAATTTTCTACTAGAATCATTCAACTTCACACTAAAGAATGCAATGGGGTGGCCTCCCTAGCTCATTACTACTTTGATTCCCACATTTTAGGTGTTACACTCCACCTCAAATAGCTAATTGAAATATGACAATGTCAATACTATTGCTTAATTCACACTCACCTTCATTATATTGAAAGTAGACTGAGTTGCATCCATCCAATAGAACTTCTTTTTTCTTAAAATTATGTCAGAGGTGGCTACGATGGTGTTGAAGCACCTAAAGAGTTGCTTATAGAATGATGCTAGCCTCAAAATTGGCTTAACTCAGTAAAAGGTTGTGGGGTTGTCCAGCTCACGATGTTCTCTCTCTTTACAGGATCAATTTGAATGCCTGCACTAGATACAACATAGCCCAAAAAACATACATGTGTTGTCTACAAATTGAGACAAAAAAGAGAGCACCAGTTAGGTATTTAAATTGATATATTTCAATTTGAACGCCTCGCTCTAGTGCCAACTATATAAAGGTAGTTCTCGTGACTATGATCTCCTCTATGATGTTTATTCCTCTCATGTCCATGATGGGCAATAGAACTATGCATCTTCCATCCTTCTTAAATGAATAAATGTTCTTGAACCAATTGTGTCGAGACTTGCGGATAGCTAACATGATCTTCTCAACAAAATATAGCAAGCGTCCATAGATATTGTTTCACACCACGCTTTCTCTTATAGTTAATTTCCAATGGAAAATTCAACAAAGCACAGTTGATCAACATGTATCTTATTTCCCCTTTTCAACTAGGAAAGGGAGTAATATTGAGGATGTTTCTATGTGACCATCACCAATTTCTTCACCATCAGAGAGGATCCTACATTCTTATAGCTCCCACACTTAATAATCAGGTGACATACTTTTCCTTTCATGACACACTTTTTATGGAAATTACTATGCCTTGGCCATGAATGCTTCTTTTACAGGTCAGTCTCTAGGACCCTCCTTATGAAAAGTATTTCTCTCTTACTTCCGTGGAGTTAAGTTCCTTCCTTGTGGCTCTCCTCTGCTTCCTCATCACTCACTTTCTCGACGAAACATTGCTCAATGAATGAACAACTCGGGTCATGGGGTAGTTGTGACACCTAAAGCATCTCCTACAAGGCACGCTATCATGTGAATTTCTCATTTTGGGTTTCTTTTCACTCAGATCTGCCTTATCATTTCCATGTATGTTCTTTCCAACTCCTCAGATGTACCCTTCTTGGTAGCTACAGCTACAGACATTTATTTGAATGAGGGCAATTATCTTCTTTATCTCTGCTATCTTTCCACTATCAAGGCAAAGGTCCGGACATCTTTTAGTGACCAATAAGGTTGTAGTTGTACAATGTTGTAGATAGCTAGCTTTAGCCCCCCCCCCCCCCTCCCCCCACACACACACAGATATCGTGTTATGGTATGTTCATTTGGCTCAATCAACTAACATTACATCTACAGCTGGTCAAACTATGTTGTGAACTCCTCAACTAATAGGCTTCTCTGCTATAGGTGATGGAGGTTTAGAAATATATCCCGACGATAGTAAGGAGGTAAGTATTTTTTCTGCATCTCATTTCTCATCTTCTCTCATGTAGTAATCTTGTCACTTCATTTTATCTTTCTTTGCCTCTGCTAGTTTTTCGACGACAAGGTAGCAATTTTTTTTCAATTCGATGGTTGTAAGATTCACCCTTTTTGTACTTGAAGATCCTCTCAGTTGACTGCAACCATTTTGATAAATCATCTGGATGCATTCCTCCATCAAAGCCTAGTAGATTCAATTTTACTCCAAAATTTTTATGTCCTTCATATGTCACCTCCTCTCTCAGCTTCCCCTAATAATGAATTCTGAAGAGTCATGGTCTATCCTCCTCATTACTAAAGTTCTCCCTATGGAAAGGATTAAGATTCTTGTATATTTCTCATCTTCAACTCTCCATATCATGATCAAGGGTAATTTTTTCTAGGTCCCATCAACAATCTTCACAGGCTTCTACTGCATTTGACAAATCCCTCATTCTATCTCTTCTCGGGTAGGTTCCAACATGTCTCCTTCGTGGCATGGTTAGGATTTGGATTTGTGAAAGTTGGAGGGGGTGTTTAGGATAGAAAAGAAAATTTTTGGGGTGGAGATGTGTAGAAGTCTAGAAACTATAGGATATGATTAAGGTTAAGCTGGCTCTAATATCAAATGATACCGAAGTTAACCCAAAATCACAATAAAATAAAATTATTATTGCTGATATTAAAAGGGGATTACAGCCAAGGATTCTTGAAATAGAAAAATAATGACACATGCATAAAAGACCCCCTACGGTGAGGATCAGAGGTGGTAGGTTGCATGTCGAGGTAGTGGAAATGAAGAGTGAGAGTTGGTATAGAGGCTTAACGACAACAAAAGAAAGAGGGTTTGATGGTTGGATAAAAAGTAAAAAGTTGTGGAGGTTGCAGCAACAAGCCAGAACTAGATTGGGACTATTGTACAGGAAGCCAGAGATTGTGAGAGGGTGTGACAACACGCAAGGGAGAACCA